>UCOM01001079.1:0-50782 GCA_900474385.1 Ormyrus pomaceus
GTTAGTCGCGCATTTCTCAGCGTCGAGCATCGTCGCGTCGCGCTCGCGATTTCCGGGAATTCGCGTCCCTTTAGAGTCTCTCGTGCTCTGTCGTTTAAGAGCTGATTTAACGTGACAAAGTGATATTTTGCCTCGTCGTAAGATTTGTAAGAATATTGTGCTGCTAAAGCAGCTGGCGCCCTTTTAGTCAAATAAATTGTGATATTAATATATTTTAAATCATTTGTATTTATTGATAAAATCCTTTAATTTTCCCACACAGGCAAAGTATCGTTACAAAATATAACTATTTATGAACTTTATATTGTCAAAAATATTACCCAATGGCATCCTGCCCACAACCTCCTGCCCATCGGCAACTGTTCGCAACGTTCATCTTGCCCAATGGTATCCTCCCCAACGGCATACTGTCCAAGGAACTGATCTCTCCAATCGTTGCATCGGTAGTTTATTCTTCTCAGCTTGTCCAGAGAGGTTTTTTCGAACAACTCCAAAAATTACTATCACAATGCTTCCTCTAGGAGGAAGCAATTAGCTAACGCTTAATATTTTAACCAGCAATTTTTATAATGAGTTTAAATTTAAAAGAAATAAATTTTATTTTTGCTACTCGTATTTTTAGAACTATTTATTGTTGCAGATGTAGGCATTTTGTGCTAGAAGCGTTGGAGGAAGGCCTTGGGTAGTGGGATGAGCCTGGACGCTTTTGGGTGCCCGCCCGACTGGTCGCTAGGTGGCGGAGCGCGGATTTGTCGCTCTCACTAGCAGAGTGGTCCAGGCTCAGGGATATAGGGTATCCGCGCTCGGTGAGGGTACTCATTGGCGTTTGGGGCAAGGGTTGCCCATTGTCAGCCCCACTGACGAGTCTTCGTGGTCAGTCCTGAAACAAAACGCCAAGCTTCCTCGAGCCTCCTACACAGAATTATTTATTTTATACATTCCTCTGCTTTTATGAAAAGGAAGATTAAGAACTTCTTTTTTACTAATAGCAATGTTTTCTTCTATTCTTTTAAATACTTGAGCAAGAGGTTTTTGTCCACTTCTCAATTGCTTTTTAATTTCTCCGAGAGCATTTTCAAATGGAAATGCCGTAATTTCAGATATCGGACACTGTAAATTTTTAATGTCATCAGCAATATGAATTAAGCTGTGGACATTCAGAACTTGGGATTCTAGTCCATACGATTGTTGAGATAACAAAATAAATCGTTCTTCACTTGGGCTTTCGTTTTATATACCTTTTTTTATATTTTCTTTATTGTTGGTGTTAGGGTGCTTTATTTCAGTCGTCGATCTGCTTTTGTTATCCTCTCTCCACTAGAAGATTATTCAAAAAGCGCTTGTCTTGCAGCTGGAACGAAAGTGCACTAAAAGTGCATAAAATTTAAAATATACTAATAAAAAAATGTATATATGTAAAGTTTCTAATTAAAAAATTTAAATCCTCTTTTAAAACAAACCAATCAACCGACCGAGCATTAACGAGGGAGGAATCGTTGCTAGTATGAATTAATAATAGACATGCAGTAAACCCGTCTTATAATTCCTCACCTAATGCGCTATCTTGCAAAATTCGTAGGTGTCAAAGTCTGCTCATGACGTTATTCCATTACCACCCTTTAAAATACGTCGCATTTACGCACTGACGTCACAGAGAATCATAGCCCCATGTATATCATTTTCATCGTCTCCTCGTTCTCGTACAATTGCCGCTCGTCAATTTTTCTCCCATCGACGAGTAACGAAACGCTCTCTCGATAAATTCCCTTCCGCCGGAGTTGCCCACGAGGCGAACACCTCCGCAAAAATGTTTAACCCTCCCCTGAATCTCCTCCGGCGCTCTTTACCCCTAAATGCTCCACAGGTCCCTCTGAAATATTCAGCCACGAGGCGGCGGCAGGTGTCGCGCGTCGCTCGATCGCCCCGTGGACTGTACACCGGTCTCGTGTCGTTATACCGGGCATCGGAAAGGGGTCAGCTCCTGGCCGGCATTGTCTTCGAGAGGCAGAAGCCGCGTGCGAATTTTCGCTGACCTAGAAAAGTCCATCCGGCGACGCTCCGCGACCCACACAGTCGCACGTGCAATTTTTCTCTCTCTCCCCCCTCGAAGGGGCGCACGCACAGTGCGCGGAGGGGTGGGGAGGAGGCATCGATTTTACGCGCGATCGATTTCGCCTCTTCTTCGTTTGGCACATCGCGCGCCGAGCAAAGTCACGTGCATCGAGCGTCGCCATTCACGAAACACCGAGCGGCTTCGCCCATTTTGCAGTTTCTTTCGACGAGCGCTTAAATGCTCGTATATATGTATAGGAGAGAGGCCCGCGGAGGAACAGCCGACGTCGCCGTCCGACACCTGAATAAAACATGCCGCGGCTGCTGTAATCCGCGCGCCGGCGCACTAACGCTCCCCTTACCTTCACCCCGTCGCCGCGACCCCCGATTTTTCCCAAGCAAAGCACGATCTCCCCCCGAGAAAAGCGGGCGGCCGCAGCTCTTCCCCAAAATGCAATTTTTCCCAACGCCATTCTCCTCCTCGTACATCTCCTCGGCGTGCGTTCGAGCAGCCGAAATCGGAGCGCGACGTTGGGCGAGCCGCTTTATCGACTAGCCGCTCTCTCCGGCTCTCAGCTTCGACGCTTGCGCGCAGAGCGCACTAGAGAGAGAGAGAGAGAGAGACGTCGGGGGCCGCCGTGACTTCCTCGGGCGGCCGAGCACAGCCCGTGCGGCGGCACATATTCCAGCCCGAGTCCGGCTCGGGGTCGGACGCAGTCCAGCAGAGAGCCGCAGGGCCCACCACCACCAGCGGCTTCCCCGACGAGAGGAGCTGCCTCCCGGGGCGGGAAAATTCGAAGGCCGCTCGATATATACGCCGCTCGCGATCCTCGCGCGCGGTGGGGGGGTGATAGAGAGAGAGAGAGAGAGAGAGAGAGAGAGAGAGGGAGAGAGGCGGTGGTGGCGCTCGGAAAATTTATCAATACCAGCGCCCGCACACCTAGCAGTCGCAGGCGGCGGGCTCGCTCCTCCGGAAGTCTCTCGACCGTCTGGCCGAGTTTTCCCTCCGCAGCCGTACCAGAGAGAGGCTGGACTTGGGCATCAGCACGAGCTTAACCGGAAAACCGAGCGACTGAGAGAGGACAGGAGAGGCCCAGCTTACCAGCATGTGAGTACCTCCCGAGCACAACTCCTCGCGATTCTCGACGAGACCCGAGGCAAGTGGACAGGCCGAGTTCGCGATCGACGCGGCTTATACGGTGTACAGTGCGCGTGTACCCCCGTCGTCGGTTGTCTCTCCTGCTCGCTGCGGGGACTCGCTCGGGTGGCATCGGTGCCGAGGGTTCATTGACGTCAGCGTCGAGGCTCGTGGCGCAAACGGGCGGCGAATCAAAAAAAAAAAATTGCGCAACCGAGCGCAAATAATGATGATAATAAAGCCGTGTGGCCCGCGAGTCGGTGCATCGTGGGGGCGATTATGCCCAGTCACGGCTCGCGGAGGAAACGGAAAATCGAAGACGGCCCTAGGGCGCACACACACACCGAATTCGAGAGGAGAGAGAGAGAGAGAGAGAGTAACTGATCGATCGGGCGGAGGGGAGGCGCCCGGGGGAGGGGGTGCCGCGGACCTTTAACGAATCGGGCAGACACGCATTCCGTCGTCGGAAAAAGCGCAGGAAGACAGCGCGCGAAGCCGAGCTTTAAGGCGCAATTTCTCCGTCTCTCTCTCGCTCTGACCCCCCGATCGATTTCGCCTTGCGCGCCGTTGTAGCGCGCGGAGAGAGAGAGAGAGAGAGTGTAGAGAGAGAGACAGAACGCCTCAATTAGAGAAGAGAACGGGCGCACAGAGCGCTAATATTTACCCCGAGAGGGACGAGGAGGCGCGAGGCGAGCTTTTATCTCTTTGGAGATTATGACGCGAGAGGAGAGAGAGAGAGAGAGAAGAGAGAGCAGCGCGAAAATCGATGACCAGCGACACGAGCGGTGGAAGTACGTCGCCGTTGGCTTCTTCTTTCCTCTTCTTTTTTTTTTTGTTTCGAACACCTTTTGTTCGTGCGCTGCACGCTGACGGAGCAGGAGGAGGAGGAGGTCTCGTGCCTCGTGGAAGATCGACGAACGTGGCAGGGGTCGCTTTCTCGGGGGTGGACGTCGAGGGTTCGGGGGTTCCGCTGCGGCGTTCCGGAGCGAGGATGGAATTGTGGGGTATCGATTTTGCGGCGGAAGGTCTATAATTGTAACGTTTTGAAAAATGGGTATTTTTAGGTTTTGAGGCGGTAATTGAAGCGTTCGAAGCGTTGCGTTATATAAATAAAAGTTTTATTTTAATACGTTCGAGTTCAGATACTTGGGCAGTGCTTCTGCAAAATTGAAAAAGATCCATTTCAATATCCGTTTGTCTTATCGGATAAGTTTTTTTTATGTTTTATATGATATAGATCGAAGAACCGATTTCTTTTTTCGAATTTCAATCGTCTGAAATATTTTCCACGAGCAAAATGTTTATTCTCTTAAGCGCTGAATATAGGTAAAGACAGATCGAACGTGTAATTAGCAGTAAACAACCGGCACAATTTTATGAATGACCTATATTTGCTGTGTACTCACCGCAAATTGTTGAATCGGTAAACACGGTTTGAAACTAAACATTTTTCGAGCAAAAAGAATTTGCGCAACTTGGCAAAGAGTCCGAGAAAAAATTTAAAATCAATAAATACTATCGCATATATATTCCATTTCAAGCGTTTTCAAAGAGATTTACTCAGCTTAATCGCCGAACGTCTCGCCGTGCTCACAATAACAACACATAACTGCATTATCTACCAGATTACTCAATGACCCGCAATGTCAGCGAGACGCTCTTTTTCCCCCGAAAGATCAATGCGGCCGAGTTTTCGGCGCATCCGAAAGGGTATTTTAGTCGCGGGCTCGCGAAAGAAAGCGCGAGTCTCTGCAGGTGTTAAAAAGTAAGTGGGGAACGAGTCTTGAAAACGAATCGCGTCGTACACCGCGTTTCTATATTTAGATAATCAATGGAGAACCGCGTATTTGCAACGGTGTCATAGGCGAATTGTCGAGTAAAAAATTGAGGGAATTTCTGAGTAGTACGCAGTTGGCTTTCGTGAATGGACTCTGAAGCCGGATTTCGTTTTGGGATGATATCTGCCGCTGACGGAAATCCTCTTGCTTTAAATATGTTATGTCGCGTTATTCGTAGATTTTTCGGGACGGGTATAAAGTAAAAATAGGAATTAAACGTGTCGAACGTTTAGGTGCTTAAATTTAATTAAAAAACTTTATCATTTCCACTATTTAGAATAAAAATAGGTTATTTTAACGCTTCGAATACATTTTTTAATTACACCGAAATTTAATTGAATTATAATCCAGAATATATGAAATATTAAAGGTGCACAGAATGCTGTCAGCTATATTCTAATTTTCTATTTTTAATGCAATTGTGTAAAACAAACTTTAACTTCCGTTACGCTTTGGCGAAGTTCGTAGCTGCCGCCTCGTTCTACGACTCATTAACATTAAAAGCCCGCGATGAACTTTTCACAAAACTTTGTTGAAAGATTTAAACTTTTTTTTTATGTAAACTTACGTAATGATACCGCCGTTTACAACGTAACGAAACATTTTTAATATTTCGACACTTATTACACTTTTACAGATAATGGATTTACGTAAGATTAAATTAGATAACATATTTATGAATATGAATGAATTGGTGTGCGCATTTTATTGGACCAATTAATTTTCGAATTAAAAACAAATAATAGGTGTCTGATTACGTTCCATATTCTGGAAATCATACTTAATTTACGAATTCTCATAAATTATACAACGGATTCGCGAGCGGCGGGAAAATTGGGTCAATATCTACATTGTTAATGGATAAGCTGAATGTTGTTATTAATAACGTTTCATGGTCATTGCACCACATTGCAGGACTTATTGACGATCCTCCGGGAATTTCCTCGGCTGATAAAATTGACCGGGAAACGCGGAATAACCCTGGAAAGCATAATATAATGTAGGACGCGGCAAAATGTATCGTCTTCGTAAATGACAAGATCGCATTTCCTGACTGATGCGCGTAAATGTTAAATATAGAGAATTTTTCATACTAATTGAAGAGAGATTTTCTCCGCAGATTTAACTCGAACCTATTTATAGGTGAATATAAGAGCAAGCAACAGTTTCTGATATACTCGCCGTCTATATACAATAAAAATGCTTTGTGCAAGATAACAAAGTAGTTATATTTATCTTGCTTTAACCCTTTTTCATAAAAATGGAGCTTTAATAATCTGCATTTCAATAACTCGTTTCAAAAGATTGTATCTCAATTTCGTTACGTAACAAGGAGATTCAATGGCTTGTATTTCTATAAAGCAGCTGAAATTGCCTGACGCGGAGCATGAAATTCAATGCAAGTACTTCTCTCAAATACTTTCCTCCAAATAAAATTAAATTATTAATCGTTCTCTCAAAATCGTCGAGTTAAAATTTAAACAATTCCAGTACACCCAAATCGAAATTTCCACCAAAACTCCTCGGCCGATTTTCCAAACCACACCGCAGACTAAACAGACTTCCATTCCACCCCCCTCCATCCCGAGGTTATAGATTAGTCAATAAATCGCCGCCTTTCCCTGCTCCCGAAGATGAAACACACTCGACCTCTCTCCCCCTGCGAGAGAGAGAGAGAGAGAGTCGCGCTTGCGTAGGAAAATCGCGCTGCAAGCTGCTCCCTCGCCGTCGCGGCGGCTCATCCCCTGCCGCCGGAAGCGCCGCTCTCTCTCTCTCCCTTTTCCACCGCCGAGCTCCCACGCGGACTGCATTCTTCTTTTTTTTTTACCCGCCGCGGTATATCAGCCGCGCGGCAATCAGCTAATTTGTCGCCGCGGGCGAGGAGGAATTTCGAGGCGCGAAGGCAGTTTCGGGAGTTCGTTATCGGCGGCGGACGGTTTTAATTGGGGGTTAGCCGAGTCGGTCGGGACGGAATTTCATTTAAAGCGGCTGATTAGCGGGGTGTTTTTAAGCGATTCGAGCGCTTCGAAAGTTTGTTTAACGTTAGTTGATCGAGTCCCCGGCTGGAAGTTTAATTTACCCCAAGTATACGCGCGCTACAATTAAAACTTTAACGAGAACTTCGGCTGTAAAAAATGTAATTAAAGCTTGAATGACGTCTTGAGGTAATCTGATGGGAGCTGAATTCGACGAAAATGGGTGTCACTTTTATTAACGATCAAAATGACGTTTTCAAAATTGAATTGTCCGCTTGAATTCAATTGCTGATATTTTAACGCTTCCAAGTAATAATAAACGTTCCAAAAGGAAGTCGGAACGCTGTTCCAGAAACCGGTGGACTCGCATTGTACGAGTTCGTATGTACACTTCAAAAAGTTAAACACGACATATTCTCGCGTCGGAAACTGCGAATGTAAACTCTGTCAGAGTTTCGAATGCTAATTTTTTGTGGAAAATAAATAACGGTATAAGCGGTATACCTCTATTTGCAAGAAATAATGCACGCACCATTAAACGTGATTTAAAACAGTGCGATTAATTTGAGTGCATTTATTTTCATTCGAGTAACGTAACTGATGCAGAAAATAAATACGAGTCCATTTAATTTTCACCCATTAATTGTGGAGAGGGATTTTTCAGGCGAGCTGAAAAAATTGCGTTCGCGAAAGAGAACAGACTGTTTCAATAAGCTTTTGTTTTCGTTTGAATAAACTTCCTTTCAAATAGATGACCACCGCGCCTAAAAGCGGATTAAAAACCGTCCGCACACACCCTCATCATGCATTTACAATCGAAACGACCCGTCGCCCAACAAACCCCACCTCAGCACAAATCACTGACTCCCGGCTTCTCCGTTCTCAGGGCAACCGAGGGCGGACTTGCCCCTGACGCGGCCGGGGGCGCGGCCCCGGGCGCCGCGGGCGCCGACGGCATCGTCGGCGGCCCGAGGACGCCCCAGCAGGTCGCCGCCCAGAAGCGACTCCAGCAGACGCAGGCCCAGGTGGACGAGGTCGTCGACATCATGAAGACCAACGTCGAGAAGGTCCTCGAGCGCGATCAGAAGCTGTCGGAGCTTGATGATAGAGCTGGTGAGTGAGATTTTATTGATTTTCGTCTGTGGGGGACTTTTTTTGGGGGCTGGGGAGAATGTCCGTGAGATCTTCACGTGGTACAACTCGTGTGGGTAGTCAAAAAGCACACAACTCTTCGTCACGTGAGACTTTTCAGGGATGAGCTTGGATGGGCATGGTTTTGTTTGAAATTCAAAATTAGCAGGGGTAAATTAAGTTCGACGTGTTTATTGGTCGATAAACTTTTATGGTTTGAGTTTCGTATTCGAAAATGTAAATTTTATAAAACCGCAGAATTCAAAATTGGAAAATTCACGGTGTAAATATCCTTTAAAATAATATTTGCTTTCAACGGCAATTTTGCAATTATAGTATAATTAATAAAAGTAAATAATTGCCTTTTAATTGAAAGCGTAATATGTATTCGGTATATTTTAACAAAAAAACCAAAAGAATTGGGTCAAAGTTCACTCGGTAATATAGAAGATGTATCAGTAAACACTCGATAAAAAAGGCGGGTTGCGTTAATGCGCCAAACGAGACTCGTACATTCCAGACCGGTGTCGCGACGCGAGCTTTTTAACCTTATTTTCGTCAAAATTCGTACCTGACCGAGATTGCAAAAAACTCTTTTTTTTTCGAAATTGAAAACGAACCGTCGCTTTTAGTGGAATAATAAAAATGCTTTAAACCCAAATGGGGTTATGCGGGAAAGCACACGATATAACGCCGCTGCTTTACCTTCGCTTGCACTTCTGCCTCGTCGAAACAGTAAACTGTGAAAAAGAATTATTAAATTAAAGTATTGATAAAATACATTGACTTTACGGAACAACAAGCGAGGCCGTTACAAACGGTTTATAATCAATACTATTATATAAGCGCTCCTGCCTTATACTCGAGTTGTTTATATAGTCTCATAGATACTTTACGCCCGATGACACATGAGCTATGCACAGGTCTTACTTTATTATGAATAGTTTCTCACGCTTGTTGGTATTGTATTATGAATAGGAAATTCACGTGGTTTCCGCGCACGATGCATTAAAGGAGTATGATTTTCGTGGGTGATAAGCGACCTTTTGCAGGAGTTTGGAAGTATTAAATAAGGCTGACTACAATTATACGGTTTCGTTAATAAAGCTATTAATGTTCGGTTTGTGAAGTTACTTTTCAAATAAAAAAAATTAATTGCTCGTCTGTAAAATAGTATAATGACCAACTAGAATCGTTGCAATATTCGATATAGTTTCATAACGAAAAATCTGCTTAAACTAATCTTGGCATTTTCTTCTTTCATAATGAAATTCCGCATCGGCGGCAATGCGGAACTATCCTAGGTAGAAATTTCAAATCAACCGTGCAAATACGCGTACTTATTGCATTAGAAAGTCATTATCGGGAATCGACGCCTCGGGCGTCAATTATTTTCGTAGGGGCGGCAAACTTCTGGCATCCCGCGCAATCGATCCGCACGCAGTCCCCGGATAATTGACGGAAACCGAGAGCGCAAGATAAAAAAGCAGAAAAAAAACGCAGCCCCCGGCAAACAGAGAGTGTAATTCGCCGCGAATCGAATTACGGGAAAATCGAGGACTCGGGAGACTACATATATCGAGCGACCGACGCGCGAACTCGGAATATCATTCCCGTGAACTTTGCCCTTTTTCCTTCGTTGCCTCGCACCGCGAGGCGATGTGCTGAAACTAGAAATGGCGGCGAGGGCTGCTTACAGTGTTTTTTGTTCTCGCTTTAATCGAGTTTTTTTTGAAGGAGCGGAGTAAATAAATAACGGACGAACTGAAATGAAATAGCTTGAATATTACAGTGCTCTTCCGCCGCTATCGATTTCAGCCGGTCGCGAACTAAATTTGCGGCGTTTGCCGCATGAATAAAATGAATTAGCTGCACGATGACCTGTAAACTGATTTTTATGCTCTCGCCATCCTAGATTTTTTAACGGAATTAGATCTCTGAATTTTCGAGAGGATATTAAATGCGAATCCAATTTTCTTGAAAAAGGGGAGATTTCTCCGGGCTTTTTTTCAAATTGCTACTCAAATTAAATTTTTCCAATTTTTAAAAAAGCGCCCTTTCGCTCGTGTCTCTACTCGAATAAAAAAACCTCGGCAATTCGGCTTTGAAAGGCAAACTAATTTCGTCTTTTTACTTTGCAGATGCGTTGCAACAAGGTGCATCGCAGTTCGAACAGCAGGCCGGAAAATTAAAGAGAAAGTTTTGGCTGCAAAACTTGAAGGTATTTAAAAAAAATTGTTTTATTTTTAAACTTTCCTTTCCGTTTTGAAAAGCTCGGAGTTTTATTGAATGTAAAAGGATATTTGATATGAAATCCGTAGAACTCTAATATAATATACAAACTTGGTTTAAACTGTGACATGAAACTTTTTGAATTATTGCGTTATTGCAACTTTTGATGATAAATCATAGGTCAAATGACACGGTAATCTTAAATTTAACAAGTTTTAGTTTCAAACAGAAGTTCGCGAGTACAAACCGGAAAATTGCAATGAAAATGGAAAATGATAAATGAATGTACACATTGATGATAAATTTATGAGGCGAAAAACGTCATAGTCACAAATTTGCACAGTTACATGTCCGATTCAAATTTTACCGTTTCAACAAAATCTTTCCAAAAATCGTGCAATTTCCAACCGGTACTCCGCAAAACCAGATTCTCTAATACTAACCGTCCTCTTTTCTCTTTCAAGATGATGATAATAATGGGCGTAATCGGACTAATCATTCTGGCCATCATTGTCGGTGAGTAGAACCAAAAAGTTCGCCTATCCGACTAAAAAGCTACCTCTAAAACTGGCTCTATAACTGTTCAATGTCGAGAACTCAGTGTTATGTGTACGTCGATGTACCTCGTCGTACTCGTCCGCCGACGAATTCAGACATTCGTTCGAATTTTCCGACTAATGTTCCACGAATATATATTTTTAGAATTAAAATCAGGGAGGAGGGAGTCGGACAAAGGTGGATCCGCAAAAAGCTTTAATCGCCGCGCGATCGATTGCCTTTTCCCGCTCCACTTTTGCCTCTCGCTCCGGTCTGTTTTTAATTTGGTCGTGGATTCGTATTCGATGTTTACTTGGATCAGTATATATTTGGGTTCATTTGGGGTATTCTGGGTTGCTTTTATTCAAAGGAACAGTGTTTTTTTCTGTTTTTTTTTGCGTTAAACGTTTGATATTCGTGGTTCTTTGGCTACGAAACCCAATTCCGCCCAAAACTTACCGTCTGAACTTGTCGCACTTTGGATCCCAACATTCTGCATTTGGTAAATCGTGCACGGGAATATCGTAAATGCCGATGAAACTAATGATATGCATTGCAATATTGAAATTTGACCAATGCTTTGGTAACATCTGATACGTGTTTCTATTGAACCACTTGGTATAATACCACTGATGAATGTATCTGGATCCTTTCTAAAGCTACCATCATCATGATTGAAAACGGTATGACATCTGAACAGTATTCTATAAAATATTTTGTTAAAGTAAACAGTTTTATTGATTTTCATACATAAAATAACGTGTAAGTGTATAATAAAATCGGATATATCAAATGACGTTTGCGTTTTAATGAATTATTAAATAATTTACACTTGTCAGACGTCATACTCAACGATGAATGTGATACATTTAAAACAAAGCATTCATTAGAAAGTTACTGAATTATTCAAACACCTTTTTATTAAAGAGTAATATGAAGGCTTTAAACTTCAATAAATCTTTACTAGTCAAATTAGAATACAAAACTCTAAATTCATATAAAATAATTAAAAAATTTGAAATTGCTACAACAACTGTTTTTCTGTTACGTAAAACGATGTTCACCAAAAAAATGAAACAGTCTCTAACGTGTGACTTTCTATGTTTCTCTTTTTTCGTCTAGCAAACTTCATGTAGGCGCGCTGATTGGTGGAAGAGATTTGTGTGTGAGTGAGTCAGGTAGCAAACGCGATATTGTGTCTCTCTTTTTTTTCACTGTGTAGGTTGTTATCTTACCTGTAATTCTAAAGTCCTTTTAAAATGGATGTTACATTTTGTTAATGTTCTTTACTACTGTAATACCTTTTATTTATCAATTTTTTTTATTTGTTAAACCTCTTGTTTTGAAGGTCAGCATTCCTTAGGAATCACTGGATCGATGTTCCGTTGTATATTTTGTCTCTATCGTTTCTATATATAGATTTGCTGATGTACTCTGTCGCTATCTGTCTCTATTCAACTACGAACACAAACTCTGACCAAGAAAATTCCCGCATTCAAGGCGCATTCGTAGCCTTTTTTCTTTCGTTTTTCTTACCTTTATTTTTCAGCCTTTCCTTCAGTTCTTCCACGACAAGCGTTTGGTTTCGCGTTTGGTTTGGTAACTTTTCACCTAGAATAGCATGGTTTTTTAATTTTCTTTCTGTCGGAGTCGTAACGACCTTAGAGTTTGTTTTTGTTGCTTTCGAATCGGGAATTTTCAGCGGAGGTTTCCTGCTAAACTTTCAGAGATACAACAATGCAAGTCTTTTTGGGGTTCTAAAAAAAAATAGTACCCCGAAAGCTTCGCCTCTTTTCGAACTGTCAACGGAAAGCTTTCGCACTCTAACAATGTTCTAAAAACGGACAATAACCAACATAATACTTAACTAGTTTTTACGCCATTGACAATAAGTATACCATATTCGTGTATATAAATATACTCTACTAAACTTTCCTCGTCTTTTTTTTACGAAACTAAAAAAAGTGCACATAAAGATCGAGAAAAGAAATTTAATAACGCTCCCACGTCGAGAAGACAAATATCTGTTCGCGCACAATTTCAAAAGCTAATATCGCAAATTGGTCAAAGAAACTTGCGACACGATGCAAAGTACAACTTGTATAAATCTTGCGTCTCTAAAAACTGCCTATATACGATGTTGTTATGTGTCTGTCTGTTTCTCTTATACTACGATTCCCTTCCCTGCGTATTTTCTCCGAAGCGAGTCCCAGACAAGTTGAACGTCTGAAGCTTCCCGAAACGAGCAAAGATCGCCGCAAGTCGAGCTTGAACGACAAACGGAAGGTCAGACGTTCAAAGGCGACAGAACACTACAGAACTTGAACTTTTTTTCCCAACAACGCACGACACGAAACGACAGGAAGATTTTTCCCAAATATGTTATACTTTTAAGTTTCTCTTACTCTTATCGATCCGATATACTTCTGATTCCCGTTCACGAACCCTCAACTACTCTACTCGATACGGTAAGCTATATGTACATTCTCTCTTTATACTCGATACTCTACTTTCTTCTTTTCTTTCTATTTCTACTTTTCAATCAGACGTATATAAGATGAACGTTTTTCTTAGAAATCTTTATTGTTTCGTTTCAAAGATAAAGAAGGTTTCATTGAAATGAAATCGATTGATTTTATTGTCTTTCTATACGAAGCAGTTTTTTTTTTTAACGCTACTAGAATGTGTGGCAGAAGCTCCGGTGAAGCGCGTTCGAAATTCAATTCTAGACTTACTCGTTCGAATTGTTTAACGTAGAGGAATATACCAATTTTTTACTACTTAGCAATAAATCCACTTTTTTTACTTTTTTGAGCATCTCTTTCGCATGAATATCTTTCTTATCTCACAATAATAAACCTTTTTTTTTTTAAATAATGTAAATACAAGAAACTGTTTATCAGACGCACCGAGGAAGAGAATCAAAGACATTTAATACAGACACTTTGAAACAATCGACTGGGACGATCTTCGTGCTTAAAGCAAAGCTTATTGGTGTATATACTAACCGCCTGCAAGTACCTATATTCGAGCATCATGAGAATGCAACTACTAATTGCATGGCTTTATAGAGGCATGAAATGTTTTTTCTGATTAATTGTAAGTCGTGTACATTTGGAATGATGTATTTCAAAACATAGTTATAGATAGATAGCTTTAGTAAATTTATAAATTCTTTAAACGGTCTTTTCTAACTTTTCGTTTCATGACAGATACTTCTTTTAAAGATTTTGTATTATCTGAAAATCGATAAGGGTGTAGCAAATTCAAAGTTAGAGAAGAACGTTTAAATCGTGGCTTTAAAAGAAAGCTCGGTCTTTACAATAGTCGTCAGAAGCTTGTACTTTATAATCCGTGTTTACGACTAAAGGAAGTCGCGTAATTTACCTTCAGCGTGACCCGTTTACAAGTCACAAACTTGGCTGACCTACTTTGCATGCTTATTGGTTCTAAAACCATATATCGAACTGATGGACAGAAAAGAAAAAAGAAATCCCGCGCAATTAACGAAAATTCAGTAAAACCAAAAAAAAAAAGAAAATCTCTCGCGTTGCATGAGTCAACTTTCTTATCGCGGTGACCCAAACCCCAACGTCCATCAGCGATTACCAGACTCCAACACAAGTCATCTAAAATCTGTGGAACTGCGTTATTTTCAGCGTCCTTCGAAGGAAGCGACTCGGAATAATCACGAAACGCTTTCGAGTCGAGAGAGAGAATAAACGCGAGAGAAAGAGAGAGTTAATGAGAGAGTAAAAGACGGTACAGTAAAGAAAAGAAAAAAAAAAATAACTTGTTCGAGGGGCATCGGCCAAGGACTTTAAATCGTCGTCCAACGAGAAGAAACCGAGAGAGGGCAAGAAAGCTAACCAGCAGGAAGCGAGGCTCCTAAACGAAAAAAAAAAACCAATCCCCCGTCGTCCTCGAATTTTCCGATCGGCTGGCGTTTCCGGGGGGAAGGAGGGCTTCTGTTATCTCGCGGTTCGCTTCTCACCGGCACGAAGCCCCGGCTGAGATTTATGGGTCAGGCGAGCTTTCACGATTCGCGCGCTCGAAGGTGAACCGATTATTTGAGCGCGCGAAAGATGGGTACAAAGGGCGGGGAATTAATAATGTCGGGCGCGAACGTGGACACTTTGTTCGTCTGTGGAATATAAATAGAAGTAATACCAATTTTCGAATATCCAACTTTTCGCGAGGGCTCAGTTTCTTTTTTGGTCGGATAAATTAGCTTCTTTGACGAGGGGAAGAGACGCGCGCGTCGGTGATAACTGCCACAGCTGGACGATGCTTCGGATATACCGATTCTCGCGAACCGATTCGAACACCAAGAACAGAGGATAAGAGTGAAGAAGCTACTTCATCCGTCGTGTGCACATCCACATTAAGGTGTTCCAATCCTATATGTAATGTCGGACGAATCTTTCACGCGTCGGAAGCACGGAGAGCCGGTGGACAAGATTTTTCAGAGACTACATCTCGAACATTTAAAGCAAAAAAAAAAAAAACAAACTTATTAGCGCACGAAAGAGTTGAATCGCACAGGAATCGACGCGGCGGCGTTTCGTTGCAACATACGTAAGTGTACATACAAAAAGAAAGCCATTATTCGCAGCTCACGTTGATAAAAATGAAGACACAAACGCGCGCGCACACGAGTACACACCTTGATCTCCTTCCGTTCCCTCGTACGCCTCATCTTGTTTTGACGAGCCACGCGTTCACCCAAGTTTCAACGCGAAGTAGAGCAACCTCAATATTGGATTTTTATTGTTTAAGATCGTTATAAATCGGCAGCCGATCGTCGATACCGCGGAACGAAGCTTGTACGATAAAGCATTAAACGAGAAAGAATAATTGTGTAACCCTTTAATTAAGTCTTTAAAAATTATCTACCGATGTTATATATATACATATATATATATACATACATGTTAATAATATACATATATAAAAATTGATGCTGATTATAACCTTGAGAACAAAAGAAGGAACACACAATAAACTGATGAAACGATAGTACTATATTAGCGTATAAAAGAAAGCGATAATTTACTAGATAATTTTCAATGTTTAAGTGAGGCGAAAGACGATCGAGTCCATAAATCTCGCTTTTCCACTCGAAATTTATCTGTTGGGATCGCTTCCAGCGTACAGGAAGACAGCCGATAATAAGAAAAGCATAAAGAAACAAACGATGAACATAAAAAATAGACGAGACTTAACAATCACTGACAAGTTGCCGGGACAAATTGCCGAAAATAGATAAGAGAAAAAGCGAATTCTGCGTGCGTTTTCAGCGAACAGCGACGTCGGACATAAAACCAATTGCCTCTGTTATTATTACTGTTCCGAGTCCATTGCATGGGCGAATCTGCGGCGTGCTATTATGTGTTTTGTGACTTAAAAAAATTCCAGATTAAGTAAAAAAAAAAAAAAAAATAATAAAGAACAAAGCGAGCTTGAGAAATAGGTGAGGAGAGGAGGTGTTATTGTTGTGGAAAAATCGGACCGTCGAAATCCAAACGGTTGTAAATTAGGTCGAACAAAAAAAAAAAGGCGTAAATACGAAAATTTTGTCTGGATTGTAAGGTACATTACATAGTTTGTGGAAAAAAAAACTCCCTTTCGAAGTGTGGTTTTTTCGTGCGATAATCGCGCCTGTATTAAAAAGCTCATGTGTTTCAATCTCCTTTTTTCGTGATGTCGTATGTGGCGTGCAGTAGATTATAACAAGTTTCAACGAGAGAGAATTAAGAAAAAGAAACTCAGGCGAGTGAATTACGTGCATTAAGCGAAAACACACCAAGTAAATTAATAAACGAAACAATTGTACTCGATATAATTGTAACCGACAGTTGCCGCGATAGAGGATAGATCTTTTGCTTGTTAAAATTACTTAGAAAAACTCGTTGGACGCTGAAACGAGAGCAAACTTCGACGAGTTGCGCGACAATTCAGATCTGCACTGTTTTTTCTTCATTTTTTTTTTTTTTTTTTTTTTTTGGTGGAAAATTCCTTTTTCTTTTGCGTTCAATGTATCGTCACGAAATAGATCCACACGACGTAATTTATGGACGGGACCACGTCAGAATTAGATGATCAGCGACGCTGTTTGTCACTGTTTCGCTGTTATTTAATGGGAAAACTTATATCATTGCTACTTAATCGTAAATTCAAGAGACAAATTATAATTGCGCTTCTAATGCGAACTGCAATCTGTATATGTCTAAGTCCGATTGTTTACTGGATCCTTCGGTTTTGCGCCGTTACTTTTTCTGAATTGTTAACAATACGATTATCACTAAGTTAAGTTTATGATTATAATTATAATTGGCCATGGTCCTCGAATATGTGCTGCTTTGAAGAATATTGAATAAAATTTAAAAGACGTAGCTGCAAAGTTTCAAAGATTAAGGCTCGTTTTTCTCATTTCCTTTAACCGTTAACAAATCAGCTTTGCTTTTCACGGTCGGTTGAAAAAAAAAAACTTTTCTTTCCCTTTTTGTCACTAAATCGAGAATAAAAAAAGAGAGCAACGAAGTACAAAGACGGTAGTCTATCGATTGCCCGGATGGATCCAAGGGGAAGATATCGCTGGCAAATTCGGTATGAAAAGCCGGATAAACGTAAACGAACTCGACGAGCATTAGGTAAGAAGCAATCGCCGACACTGAATGTGCACGACACCATCTTTCTCTTGGCATGTTCTTTTTTTCTGATTCTTCTCTGACATAACTAATGTATTAATGCTACATAACAAAATAATACGACTCATCAATTCTATAATGCATTCTTAAAATAAGATTACTTTATCTACATTAAGTTAATAAATCTGTAAAAATCACCGTCAGAACTATTAGTTTCTAGTAATAGACAATCTTATATTCTTTTTTATTCAATGAGATGCACAATTTTTTTCACATTTTCTCTGCATTACATTTAAACAACTTACTCGGTCGAAAAATAAAAACTACGATTCAACAGATAAAAAAAGGTTTGCGACAGGCACATAACATATCAATACATGAACTGTAGAAATATTCTGTTCAACAAAACTTTTGCTGTTTGTGAAAACTTTGATTTCAAGTCAACCTACTACTGTATTTTTAGGTTTTAATCCATCACATATAAAAAAAACAAGCGATAATCTATATATCTCTCAGGTTTTCCTGTAAATAATAGAAACGTAACACTGATATTATTTTCTGATAGAGTTTATACGTTTTATCAATGTACTCTGTTTAGCTACATTAACGTTGTGCACTTATATATTTCACTGTACCCACTATAATGAAAAAGTAATCTTCTCTATATCTTTGCTGACTATTATTATTTTGTAATCTACTTGGTAATTCTGATTTTGTTATAATGTGCTTCTGTTATTGAGTGTATATTTCTTTCATCCGTTTATACATGACTGTGCATCAAATCTTTAATAACAGATAATTATTTCCACAGTCAATTATACAGAGAAATAATCTACTGTAAGTAAAATCAAATGTTCTTCTCTCTTCCTAAATTAGTCTTCTAAACAAATCACTTTCATATCTTTCTGTATATATATACTTTACCAAAAAAGCCCATATCAAATCAATTAGCGCCATCTCGGTATGGCGCCCAAAAACTACAGCCAAACACTCAATTACCGAAGCAATAATAACAGCGCGGCCAGCTACATAATATACAGCCTCTCCCCCCCTTTTGCCATCAGACATTATGTTCTACAACGAGCCGTTAAAAGCCATAAGTAACTAACCTCTCTCTTTCGCATCCACAGCAAAATTCATGCCGGACACGCCTGCCGCCCCGCCGCCGCCGATCTACCAATATCCACCCCCGGGTCCACCTCCGGGTGGAGCTCCGCCGGCAGGTGGAGCTGGTGGGGCCCCGGCCGCGCCGCAGACCGCCCCGGCCGCCTTCGTGGGCCCGGCCAGCTTGTTGCTTTAGGCCCAGCGCTTCTAAGGCAGCCGCGATGCTCTTCCCCGAAGTCGTCCGGCTGCGATATCCATGCGGACACCTCGGCTTCTCTCTTGCCTTACGTAATGATCCCGGTACTCTGAGTAACCTTTTTATCGGCTGCGAAGGGAACCCTTCTCGGTGGTGGGATTCCCTTCGCCGAGCGAAGTGACCATCCTTGGTTCCTAGAACGAGACTGCGAGGTATCGAAGAGATTTTGGGTCTTCTTCCGGTTGGGGGAGCTGCGCGAGCATCGGTTGCGAGATAGGGTGCTTGCTTCATTGGACGTCGAACCAAGACTCTATCTCGAGAATCGCTGGTGCAACGTCACGGGAGGGTGGACAGAGTATCGGTAACCGGCAGGACGTTGATTCGCGAAGGGTGGCTTAACATCTTAAAATGGCAATCCAGCACCTGGAGCGGATCCGCGTTCTGCGCTGTTCCTACTGTTTAGCACTCCCAGCTACGGCTGATGATCCTCTGGTAACAGATGTCCCCGAGGAGGCGGAGCCTCCGGTATCGAGGACCCCGAAGGGACTCCTTTCTCTGAATAAAACTGGCAAGGCAAGGCTAACATCATGGGAAAGGAGTCCGCTTTGCTCAAGCTCCGAGAAATTGGAGGCGAATCGTGCGAGGAGACGGACAGGCAAGACGTTTCCCGCACTATTCTTGTCGGTTATGAGAGCGTTTGTGACGTTGAATCGTAGCTCTGTTTGGATACGTAATGAGGATGTTCAAACTGGCTTCGATGAACGCTGTCATAATGGACACAGTCTTCGGCATTAACAATGTACCATCTACTTTGTCGCTGGCGGTTGCAATTAATAACCGCTATTTTTTCGTTAGAAACTGAGATACAGCAATTGTAGATTCTGCCGGTATTATTATTAGGGCAGAGAAATTGTTAAATTCGAGGTTTCTAATAGGTGTTGGGTGCACAGAATTCTGAGTTGTTGCCTATATATATAAACGACTATAATCTATATGGAAGCATTCTATGTACTCAACGGACGGGCTGATTCTACATTGTTTACGGGACAAACTTCCCCGAGGATCTGATGCGAATTGTGCATCTTGAACTAGCAGGAAGAATCGACCACTCGCAATGATAGTGAATTTAAGAATCACACTATGAGTTGCCTTAGTTGATTTTGAATCGAATTTTTCTGTTCTGAAACGTTTAAAAAACTGATGATTTAGAGAGAGAAGCGAGTAGAGTCTTGACTAACTGAAAATGGATATATAATATTCAAGAATTTCTAAGTAATGAATACTATCATAATAAGCTTCACAGTAACAGTTTCGCGACATGACATTTCCTAACTGTAGGGTAACTGTAATAATCTACTACTACTACTTCTATTTATTTTATTTTACTATTTACTGTACAACAAACAAATTGAAGGCAAAAAAATATATAATAATCGAACATATAAAATACTAAGCTTTTTGATCTTTTAAGCTATTTTAATCAATTAGTAAAATTTTACATAAAATTTAATCCTATATTACTTTACTGAAAGTATTAAGAACATAAAGTATACTTTAGTGATTATTATACACCATTCTTCTTCGAAATACAATAATCGCAATATTAATAAATAACCAACTTAAAAACTATTAATCAATCAAGACATTTTTTACTCTACGTAGAAGTAGTTACTATTTAATTTAATAACTTTTTTTTTAACTTTACAACTCTATAATTTAATCTAAATGACAATTACAGAAGAATTAATCTACTCAACTAATATTAAGAAATATTAGAGATCAATGCAACAAAAGTAATTTACGTTGCAATCGCGCAAAAAACGCGCGCAATAAACGATTATGTAAATAATAAACGCAATGTCGACATAAGATTAAAAATATTACCAAAATAACACTATTGTAATTTGTCGATAAACAATAAAATCGAACGTTCCACACGAAGAATTTGAAAAGAAGAGGATATGGAGTTTTAGTGATTAAGTAACACGATTATCAGTATGATTAAACAGTAAATGGTAAAAAGTAGAATGCAAAATTTATATTACTCCATTATTAACTAGAAATTGAAAACTAACTTAATTATCACATCAACGTATGAAATCAAATATCCATAGAATTAGAGACAAACTGCTTGGAACTTGTACTTTTAAGTATAATAGAAAAAAATTACCTTACTAAAACCATAATACTATCTACTTATAACCATAATATTACATAATACTACATTAAGATGGGATTTGTTGCACCAGCAATAATTATATCAGACTACATGAATATTATTATTTAAGGAAAGACCTATTTTTCAATCCAATTAAGAATAAAAATTATTGTAATTAGTGTGTATCGATATAAAAGTTTTTAAATAGATGTCAGATGTTTATTACTTGTAAATGATTCAGCTTTCATTTGGAGTACGGCATTTAAAAAGGGCTCGTAATTGTAATGAGAATAATTCCTTATAGGCCTATGCGAGTAAGATATAGTCAATTTACTACATAACCTTATATAATCATCAGCTATTTGTTGAGATGTAAAAGTTTCTCCGTCGTAATTCAACTGGCCGTCGATTAATCGCAAATTCAAGAGAGTTGTATGCTAAAAAAAAACTATAACAATTGTTATCCTAAAATCGATAGTTTATACGAAAAGAAAAATTAATTTCGATCCATCGCTGTGTCGTTCCTGACTGGAGGGACAGTAAGTGCTGAAGAAAATTGAGCTGCCCGTAAATCATTATTGTATACCTATATGAAATAAAAATTACACAAACGTCTTTCTATTGTCATTCATTTGCGCTGATTCCTTTTATTTAAAAACTAAAGAAACTTTTATTTTCAAAACAGAGCTTTTTTTAATATAATTATACATTTATTTTAATTTCATAATTTTTATCTACGATAAAACAATTCTGAAGATTAGTTTATAATACTCTGTAAAATCTATCTTTGAACTATTATTTTAATTAAACGCTTAAATGATATTATTAAAAGCTTAATAAGCTCTAAACTAAAACGTGATATAGTAGAAATCTATAATTGTTCAAACTTTATCGAACCGTAAACTCCAGTGCTTACTCAAAGATGTCGCTACAATCTAGTTTTGCAAGCACAGGCATTCACGAAAATATGTAAGAGTAATAAAGAGTTGCGAAGCTCCAATGCAATCCCGTCATCATTCTATACAAACCAATAATAAATGAAATTTCGAAAATCAAGATTCCAACAGTTTTCCATTCATTTTTCATCACTTTCACTTTTTCAATCCGGAGCAAACTACGCAGCTGCAAGTGTGGCAGCGCTGAGCTCAGCTGAGTCAATGTTGGCAGCACTTCTCGTACTCTTTCCATGTTTACGTGATATGTATAGTATAGATAATCAGCGCGACAAGTTATGGTCCCGTAGTTTTTAGTGTAATTTTGTAATAAAAATTTGTAAAAAGATTTTTTGTAAAAAAATGCTGCGAAACAGGGGGTTTTTAATCAATCACTTTCACGTCGTGAGAAGAAAATTCAGCCGCGAAGCGACGATTATCGGCACAACGCAGGACGCCAATTCACCGGAATATAAGGTTAGTCAAGTCTGTATCTTATTATCGTTTGACTTGTGTCGAAACCAGCAGCAGCGATTCTCGGCGTGGGGGAATTCAAACTGATACCGGTTGAATATTATAATGCGCTTTTCTTGTTTGTTTTGCTCGCGGAGAGCCGTGTTTTTTTAATTCTGAAGTTGGTAGCATTACTTGCCCATGCTGAGTGCTTGATGAAACAAGTTCAAAATTACCTATTGAGCTTTTATTTGTTTTTTACTTGTTTTTCAAAGAATATATTAATTGTAATGGACTTCAGTTGAATTAAAAATTCGATCGCCAGCAAAATATCGAAAATATCTTAAATTTGACTTAATTTTGGAAATAATCTTACTTTACAAAGATAATTATGAGTGCAATGTTTGTTTGTTGCATGTAATTTTATTTTTTATTCTGCAAACATCTTGTGAGATAGAATTTCTAACTAACGTTTTCCGCGTCTTCTAGTCTTCTACATACATATGAGAAACTGTGAATTCTTATCTTAATTTAGATTCAAGTGTTCATGACCTAATGACGCAGCATGTTGTTTCAATTCAGAATACGATAAACGGCGTTTTTATTGAAAGAAGGTCAATAGCTTATTTGCACATAATGAAATTTAATCAGATCGTTAAGTTTGGAACCATGTAACGTTTTGATAATGAACTAATAAAAATTAGAACACATCCATAAATTTGATATTTTTGTAATAACAAGTAATACCTGTTATATAATAAAACTTCAAAGGAAACGTAGAAAATTATGAAAAAAAAACGAATTTTCTTTCAGGAAAATTATGCTCAAATGAAAGCTCTGGTTGACCAATTAAAATCAGTCGTCGGAAAAATTGTCGAAGGCGGCGGAAGGAAAGCCAGGGAAAAACACACAAGTCAAGGCAAACTGTTACCAAGAGAACGAATCAATACTCTCGTTGATCAAAGCTCACCGTTTCTGGAATTCTCACAACTGGCGGGATATGAATTATACGGCAAGGAAGAAGTTCCAGCCGGCAGTTTAATAACTGGAATAGGCCGAGTAAAGGGGTAAATTTACTTTACCGCTCAGCAGGAAAATTCGCTTCTTTCAAAAACTACAATCTTGAAAATACTTACTAATGCAGAAAATACAAACGTATCATCTAATAAGTAAAACTTGGTAACTTTCAAATTTTTGAAGGGCCATTAGGTTTTTTTTTCATTTATTTATTTAAAGTCGCATCCCCCAGTGGGTATTAGCGACTTGTTACATTACAATATTTAGATACAACATTTACAGATTTGCGTTACAGTTGCAGTAAATTTTGTAATGTTATACAATAATATCAGTGGCGAAGTTTGCAGTAGTTTCTTTCGTTCTTCTTACGTTTGGTCCAACGTCTAAGAAGACGAACGAATAACGAAGGAGAATTTCACCTCCTGAAGTATTTGCCTGAAGAGGTTGGCGAACCAAGCCAACGGAACTTTGCAAATACAACAAACCATTTCAATTAGTAAAATTGTGTTAGTAAAATTGTGTGACCAAGTCTTACTTATCCAAAACCCAAGGGTGACGAAAGATTTATCTCTCAAACCTATCGTCCAACATTAAAAAACCCATCGCGCCAAAGCACACTGACCGACTGGCCCCCTTTTCCCCCCCGCAGGACCGAGTGCGTGATCTTGGCGAACGACCCGACGGTGAAGGCCGGCACGTACTACCCGATCACGATAAAGAAGCAGCTGCGCGCCCAGGAGATCGCGGAGGAGAATCGGCTGCCCTGCATCTACCTCGTGGACAGCGGCGGCGCCAATCTGACCCGGCAGGCCGACGCCTTCGCGGACAAGACGCACTTCGGCCGTACCTTCTACAATCAGGCGAACATGAGCGCCGCCGGGATACCGCAGATCGCCGTCGTCATGGGCAGCTGCACCGCCGGTTCGTACATAGCTTTTTGATGCCTCTGCTCTCTGCTTCGTGTGGCTTTTTCTTGTAGGCGTTTTAGATTCGATTGGGGGGTTAATCGGGGTGATTATTGTTCGTAGTAAGCTTTTTTTGTAGTCCCTTTTCGAGATTAGACTATTTTTTTTATTGTAAATTAAAAGGTTGTACTGTGAGAAAAAATAAGTGCTTTTTAGAATTAGAATCTGATTCAAACTGATTTTGATCAAGTAAGTATAGTCATAAGATTCTGGGTTCATAATTAAGCATTCAAATAATTTTCTCTTCAACAGGCCTATAATGCATTTGGATATACCAATTTCTCCAGCTCTCACACGCCCATAAAAACTCCAATCAATCAAAAAACCTAAACTAATACCCCTATTTCTTCCATTTTCCTTCTCAAATTGCAGGCGGTGCCTACGTCCCGGCGATGGCCGACGAGAACGTGATAGTCCGGAAGCAGGGCACCATCTTCCTGGCCGGGCCGCCTCTGGTGAAGGCGTCGACGGGCGAGGAGGTGACCGCCGAGGATCTGGGTGGCGCAGCCCTTCACTGCGAGTCGGTTCAGCTTCTGATTTGTTTGTCCTTAGCCTTCCTTTTTTCGCGGGAGTTAATCGAGAGTTCGGTTAATATCGATGCAAACGCGGCTCTAATTTATCGATCGCACCACGGCCTGCATGATAACGACGTCTTTGCAACGCGATACTTTGCGCAATTAATATTTGCGGCGCGTCGTATATAAATCAAAATTTTTTCCCGGTCTCCTTTGCAGCGTCTCGATCGTAAACGATATTTATGACTGGCGGAGCTTCGAACGGTATCACCGTATGCTAATTCAATAACGCGACTCTTTTCAAAATCCCTGAATAAACTCCCAGAAATTTACCGCCTTACACCACAGTTAGACAGCCTGATAATTGCAGAAAATCCGGAGTGACGGACCACTTCGCCCTGGACGACACCCACGCCCTGCACCTGACCCGCGACATCGTCGCGAACCTGAACCGCCCCCGTCCGACTCCGGACGTCGCCGTCGATCGCGACTACCGGAACCCGGTGCACGCGGTGGACGAGCTGTACGGCATCGTCGGAGCGAACCTGAAGCGGCCGTACGACGTGAGGGAGGTGATCGCGCGAATAGTCGACGGCTCGGTCTTCCACCAGTTCAAGGAGAGGTACGGCGAGACGCTGGTCACCGGGTTCGCGAGGATCCACGGGTACCCGGTGGGCATCGTCGCGAACAACGGGGTGCTGTTCTCCGAGGCAGCGCTCAAAGGCGCCCACTTCGTGCAGCTGTGCGCGCAGAGGAAGATACCGCTGGTCTTCTTGCAGAACATCACCGGTGAGTGGGGTTTTGATGGCTTCCGGAGAATTTAAGGGAAATTTCAATGAAGAGAAAAATGTATATGAATGTAAAAGTATATCGATTGGTTGTTAATAATATTGAATTCATTATATTTCAGTGTTCGGAGAAGGTTCGGTAACAATTTTAAATTTATACTCGAGTGTTTTTGATTTGATGTCTTCCTGCACCCTATTTAAACGTATTATTGTTTTACCTCCCTCTAACCACAGCAAACAGTAGTAGCTTGAGAAAGTAGAAAAAATGCACTTGCGCCTCTCTTCTCTAATCTCGCTCGAAAACCGCCGTTGTACCTTAATTCGATGCGCCATTAATCCGCATGCGCCGACTCTTACTTGCCCGGTAGCCGCTCGTTCCCGGAAAAAGTGTTTGAGCGCAAAGCAGGCACCGTTCCACATTTAACCATTTGCCGAGAACACCGGCTTTTACTATCTCTTTCTCTCTCTAGGCTTCATGGTGGGAAGGGAGTCGGAAGCCGGCGGCATCGCCAAGCACGGAGCCAAGATGGTAACAGCGGTTTCCTGCGCCAAAGTACCGAAAATCACCGTCATCATCGGCGGATCCTACGGAGCTGGAAATTACGGTGATTCGACTCGAAACATTATATGCGCTCCTCGTCTCCTAGGCTCCTCAAAGCTTCCTCGGCTTCCCCGAAGCCTGGTGTATCCATTATACTTACTTCTGCTCCTTGCGATCGATACGGCTTTTAACGGATGTTCTCTCTCTCTGCGCAGGAATGTGCGGAAGGTCTTACTCGCCGCGGTTCCTGTACATGTGGCCGAACGCCAGGATCTCGGTGATGGGCGGCGAGCAGGCGGCCGGGGTTCTCGCTCAGATTACCAGGGACCAGCGCAGGAGGGAGGGCAAGGAGGTATGTACTTTGAGTCGTTTATGCGTTTTTGCGCGTCGGGACGTGTTGGCTTGACACCTTGTTAAGGTGTGGACTCGGCGAGCGAGGGGTAGCATTTTCTGGTGATCAAATGTTACGGCGCTGCGGGAGATTGCGACGAGGAGTTGGCGCTTGATAAGGGATCTGAATGGGTTGTTTGTTAAAGCTGGTAGTGGATATTGTTTCTTATGAGTTTTCTGGAAAAATCGGTAGTAAATTCGAAAAAATTATAGATTGTATACAAACACATATTTCGTTGCAGCTGACTCAGGAAGAGGAAGACAATCTGAAGAATCCGATCATCAAGCAATTTGAAACCGAAAGCACTCCTTACTATTCCAGTGCACGGTAAGATTTCAATATTACTCGCAAGAGGAGCTTTACTTTTTAATATTAAAACGTGACTGCCTCCTTGTCAGTTATAGCTAAATAATTTAATTTCGTAAATGACGAGTTTGCTTTTTCTAGACTCTGGGACGACGGAGTAATCGATCCAGTCGACACCAGAACCGTGATTGGTTTGAGTCTATCGGCAGCCCTAAACGCACCGATACCAGATAGCAAATTTGGAATTTTCCGGATGTAAATGTTCCCCAAACAATTGAACCAAGTCTGTTTTCTAATTTTTTAGGCATACTTTTTATTTTTATACTTTTTGTTGTCGAACATTCCAAAGTGTGTACAGTGTAATTATGAGTGTTTTAAACGTAGCGCGTGTAAAAGAAAGCTCAATTGTTATTTTGTTACATTGTGCGGTTCGCTGTTAATTGTTTTGATGTATATACGATTAAAAGGTAATATTTCTGTTAATCTGTCGTTTATTGTGAATACATTTTATAAAGTTTAAAAGGTTTTTCTCATATTCAAATTCAAGCGAGTTCATTCTTTTCCAGTTTAAAAGCTATAAAAGGAATAAAAGCGGGATTGGGAATAAGATTGATTTATTGTTACCATGTCTTATCTATAGGAACTAAAATTAAAATAATTTCGATGAAAGAGTACATCGATGAATTTCTAAGTAAAATTGCCAAACGATTTAAAAAAATGTGTACAGCTTGCGAATTTTCAAATACATTTGTAAATTTATTGTCGGTCATGTAAATTTTATTACAAAATTACAGTCTATTACGAATATTTGAAATCGTTACATTGTAAGCTTACAAGTCAACATTTAAAATTAGACGATATTATTACACGTACATGTACATTACACAGAAATAATATTATAATCAATAGCAATCCTTCTTGTCTTTATCCCGGTTAAACATACTTCTATCATTATTCGATTAATATTGTAGATACAATAAATTGATTCTGCTCATCGCTTTATTTGTCGATTATCCGCATAAACTAGTGGCGTACGAAATAACTGTCATTAAAAAGGCTCACGAAGCACACACACAAACTGTATAATATCCTCTCCACTCACTCGCTCGATTCGTCCACCCAAGATAAGTAGCACAAGTTACTTCGACGCCGATCAATCGGTAAGTTGTATTATAATAAAAGATAATCATATCGTCAAAAAAGCTTATACCTCTAAAAATCGTCGGACTAACGATATACATAATGATAAAAAAAAAGTAAGCCGCGTTAATAAAAAAAAAAAAAGTGTCACGTCGTCTAATGCGACTAGGGTCCCTCGGCAGCTCTCCCCGCTCGCAAAAACCGAATTATTGCCACCCGGAAGAAGAGCCGCGGCTGCGCGCGAATAACGAACGGGGCGGCCTTCGCGATTCAGCAGTTGCGGAGCGGAGAAATCTCGGAAGCCGATGCTGAGGAGCGTCGTCTTCTTCGTCGTCGTCGTCGTCGTCGCCGCTCTCTCTCTCTCTCTTTCTCTCTCATCCCCGCGGCTTGATGGAGATAAACGCCCGGAGGTTCCCGTTCGTTTCTTCGGCTTTGCCTCGCCGCGAGAGAGAGAGGGAGAGAGTCTTTTAAGTACGTTACACATTTTCCCGGGACTTGGCTATTTCATTGCCGCTATATTATGCCGAGCTACTCTCCGCCTTTTTTTCTTTTTTTTTTCTTGCCTCCCTATCGTCTAGCCTACACTCTCCGTTCTCGATGCTTGGAAGCTCTCGAAGGGGCTCTGCACTCAAGCCTTTGTTTTTAGTTTAGTATCACATGAGCGGTTTGATGTGTAGGACGTTCGTTTATTTCTTCGCTCGGCGAGCTGATATCTCTGCGCCGACGAGCTTCGGGGAATGGGACAAGGTTCTTTACCGTTCGAGAAGCCTCGAATCTCAAGGGAGAGAATGCATTCGGTTTGTATAATAATTAAAACAAGGCTCTTGCTCGATTCTCGAAAGAACAAACAAGAAAAACCCATCGGCGCCGGAATAAATAAACGTCCCACGAGCATTAAACTATTTAAGATTGTTTGTCGCGCGAAGCAAATTATGAGAGAGTCGTCGGTATAGGGGAGCCGACGGCTCGTCCCCGATTAATCCGGCCTGTCTCTCTACAGGATTCTACAGAAGCAGAGAAGAACGAGGAAGAGTCCGAAGATTTGCGAGCTCTTGGAACTGGCCGAGTCGACGCCGTCGGTCTTGTACTTGAACTGCTCGCCGATCTCCTCGGCCCTCACTGTCCTCTCGCGCGTCTTTCCTTTTCGAATGAATTTAGAAATTTCTGTGAGAAACAGAAGGTAAAGAAAAATGATCGCCTGGTTATTATAAGCGTTATATACGTTCGTTATTGCGTACAGCGCAATTAATTGTCTATGTGTCTATGGTGAACTTGATTTCGGTGCTCCTGAATTAAGGTTTAATCGAATTAGTGTGCTTTGTTAAAAAAAGTTAATGAGAGAAATTTTTATTTAAAAAAAAAAAGGAGATAATTTTTTAACGGTGAAAATGTTAAAGCGCAACTTTAGTATCTTCTCCCGCCAATAATTCTTTCATGCAATTTCCAATGTCTTTGTTTTCGAACAAAAGCTATTTACCTTCTTCGGAAAGGATGCCGTCGTCGTAATCCACCCTGAGGAATACAGACATCGCCATTTCCCACACCTCGTTTTTACCATTCTGCGGCGATTCCACGGATCTCCTTTTTCTGCCATATCCAATTTTGCCATTGCTGCACTCGAACTGCGAAGGAGAGCACAGATTATCAATTGATTTCTCGGATTTTCTTATTCGACATAAAATCGCAACGATTTTACATTGAATTATAACGACAGGAATTGAATGTTTTTTTGCAAACAGTGCTTTTGACGAGAGACAGAAGTGAGCGAAACAGTAGAGAATTACAGTTTAGCGCCACAAGAGGTTCAAGCACCTACTGGATTTACAACCGCAAGCTTTTCCGATCGGCAAAACATGTGGTCGAAAGTCCAGTAGATACTTGAGCCCGTTGAAGTATTAAACTCCATCTGTCCGCTCTTGTCTTTAATCCTGACAGTCGCGGAGAAGGACTTGTCCTCGGCGGTAAAAATTCCAAATGAGATAAACATATACTCCTGTATGCCAATTACTGAATAAACCGCTTATAACCCGTCCCAGCGAATTTTATCCCGGTTTTCAACGAAATTCAACAATCGGCGAACAAACATTTACCAATTACTTCGAGTGGCAAACTCGCTCCTCGAAACAAAACGATAAATCTCGGCGCGCGGAGAGGCTAAAATCCCTCTTCCGCAAACCGAAGAAGCCAGACGAGCGAGCAAACCATCGACAGCGAAACAAGTCCTTCTCCTCGCCTCTCTCTCCGTCTCCGCTCACATATATGACTATTCGTCAAGTCGAGGGTCCGAGCGAGCGTCTCTCTTCCATAGAAAATAAACGCTGCGGTCTCGGGGTGCCAAGGGGGGAAGAGAGAATAATCGACTTACCCCGCGACATTTGCCCACGCAAACGGTAACGGTACCGTGGAATTGCACGTAGCTGCTCTCCGGGAACTTGAAGGCGCGGAACTTGGCGGACAAGAAGTGGCCGTTTACCGTCTCGAAGTTTTCAAACAGATACGGATCTACGGAGCACCTGAAAGTAAGAGTTACACGTGCGTGCAGCTTTCAAAGAGCGCCGGCTGTGCTCGGTTTTTATATATATATATATATATCTACCATTGCGGCTCTCGTCCGAGTCATTCTGGTGTATATATATACGCAGTTCATTGTTTTCCTGATAGCCGGGGCAATTTGTACGCTTCCGCGGGGATCTTCACGCAGAGTTATTCGCGATATTGCCCTTTTATTCGATTCTAATTTTAAATTTGCAGCCGAGCCTGCTTCGCCGTAATAAGTCTCTTTTCTTATCTCGGACGAACAATGCTTGGGTTAATTGAGAAACTCAGCGAGGCAAAATGAAAAAAACTACCTGGATTTTAATTGCGTTTGCTGTGCGGAGAAAAATTTTGTAATTAAGATTACAATGCTGTGTGTCCGGTAATTTGATCGCGGAGTGTAAAAATCTAAAAAATTACCATGTAGTTTCTAGAAAATTTTCATTCGAGTATAAATGCGAAAATTTATCATCTACCTCGCAAAATTTACTAATAGAGATACAAAATTTTTCTCTATTTTTTTTCTCTTACAATGATTAATCTGGCATAAATTAATTTTCATCAGGAAAACATTGAACCTCCAAAAATTCATCATCATTGTATGCAAATCGGAAGTCACTTCCAAAACCGACGCGAGAACCTCAGGACAATTTACCCGTTGTAGATGATGGTCTCCTCCTGGTCCTTGGTGTCGGTAACCTGCATGTGAGTCACCAGGAGCCCGTAAACCTTGGCCGCTTCCTCGCTCAAATATATCTCCATCTGCAGCGGCGTTCCCGGTTTGACAACCAATTCGTCCTTGATGATTTTGTTGCCCTGCCTGACGTTGAACAGCAGCTTCGGCTCGGACGCGTTGCCCTCCAGCATGCCCAGGACCGGCGTGTTTCTGGAATCGGATCGGAAACCATTATTGTAATAAGCTTATCGTTAAGAGCTCGTAAATTCTTAGGAACGAAGAATAATAATCGTCGGTAATAAGAATAATCAGCCCTTATAATATCTAAAGTACTGCTTTAGAAACATTTTTATTCTTTATCAAAAATAATCGTAGTAACGTAAAGTTCCAAGTAATTCATTGACGCTCTCGTCCTCGTGATAAAATCACCACCCTGAAATTTCAATTACGCGTAATCCGTCCATTACCTTCCAACGCAGCCCGTATAAAATTACAAATTTCAAACAGCTCAATAATCCTCCGAAGCATATTCGCTCTCTTAATAATCGACAAAGCTCCAGCGTCCGTTCATAAATCCAACGTCATAATCCCGACGAAATCATCACCCTTCCCCGACCAAAAAAAAAAATAAATAAATAAATAAACCCCCCTCATCTCGGCACAATTTGCTTACAACTTAACAGCTCCCTATATACACCCGAAGCCGCGCCGCCACCCATCTGAAAAAAGGAGCAGACAGCGAATCGGCCTCGATACCCCGATGAGCTCTCTCGGCATCGCGGCATCGCGCCTTATTTAAAGAGCGGAATTATCTCGCGGGGCCCCGACTGCAATACGTTCTCGTTACGATAATTTGTACCTTCCCAGCGGGCGCGGCGGCCCTTCCTCGCCGAGAGAGAGAGAGAGAGAGAGAGACGAGATCGAGGCCGGTACATCGGTTTAATTACGAAAACAGCGCTCGGCATTTGCAAGACACCTGACAAAGGCCCCCCCGAGATCGTAAAGAACTGTTTGAGGAGAGAGAGAGAGAGAGAGAGAGAGAGAGAGAGAGAGTAACATCCGATAGGAATTCCTATTTGCCGCGCGCGGCTAAGTGCGCGTAATGGATGGACTGCTCGAGCGAGAGAGAGAGAGAGAGAGAGGGAATAGAGTTTCTGCCGTTGCCGCGTTGTCGATGTTCGGCGCGAAAAGCCGTTTATCGGCAAAAAGGGGAGAGAGAGAGAGAGGTAATGGGGATTGTATCGGGTTTTAATATGCTGTTTGAGGAAGACCATTGGGTGCTGTTTCTGCGTTTTATTGTTCGGCGCGCACTTCATCGCGCCGATTCATTCAGCCGGACTTTTATACGTCTTGTTATTATCCGCGGCGCGGATCGGTTCCTGTTTTTGCGGACGATATCGAGTTTTGTTTACAAACGAGGAGAGTTATATATTTCGCTTCGGATCCTGTGCCCGGGCGATTAATCAGCCGAGGAGTCGATCGATTATTGCGTGACGAATTATTCCTCCCGACGTTCGAGATTTCCGAATCGATTAGCGGCCGCAGCGGCCATTAGTCGGACTCGAGTGGCTCTCGCATTGTTTTATCTGGGAGTTACTTTTTATCTCCGCTGCCGATAGATAAATTGCAGGCTGAGGTTGAACACGCGGAGGAATTGAATGCACTTGAGAGGGAAATTTACTTAAGGCTTCTTTGAATGCGGCTACCTATCAGAATATGTAAATTGCGTTTATCAGAAAAAATTTTAAGCTCTTTTTTTTGATACAATGCATATTTTTAATTTTTTTGAAAAATCAGGAATCATTATCACCCTGAGTAACGTTTCATTCAAGCACAAATTAAAAAATCATAACTATACATCGTTCCTGTAATTACAAATTATTTAAATTAACTTACTTATAATTTCCAAAGCAACCGCAGTACGAGAAAAGTAAAGTTTAAAGCAAATTGATGAAAATTTAGGAGTGTTTATTAAAATACAAATTAAACTTGCGTATCTTTTAAAATCTACATAAATTTAAAATTAGAGAAACCGCAAAAGTGCCCTGCAAAACAGTACCGTAAATTCCACTCCGAAGAGGCATTACATTAATTCCCCTGCACCTTCGATAAAAACCCCGTACAAAAAGCCACACCGCCACCAATAAACCTTCCCCTGCCGCGCTCTACAAGCCTCAAAAACCCACACACACACATTTACCGTCCTCGTTTAAAAATCCCCGACCTCTAATAGATAAATAGGGCCGTACCCGCGGCAATATCGCCGAGCAGGAAGGCCGCGCGGCTCGGAAACGAAAGAGAGCCGGACACGGATCGCGCGGAGGGAACACTGGCCCCCCCTTTGATCGGAGCGCGGGGCTCTCCCGCTGGGCGATCGCGCGGCCTCTAATCCGCCCGGAGTGTATATATATTTTATGCGCGCGGCGCGCTTCCGAGGGAGGGACGGGAATTCGATCGGTGCAGAAGCGCCGGGCCCCTATCTGATGAAGCCGCGTTCTAACGAAGGGCATTCGAGTCGAGCCGCCGACTAATGGAGGGTGGTGGTTCGCGCGACTTTTTTTGGGAGGGCTGGGGGATTGTAGGGGGCGCTTCTGTTTGGGAGACTCGGCGAGGTGAGGGAGTGGAGAAGGTGTCGATTCAAATTTTACTTGACGAAGGTATCAATTCAGATTTTGCTTGGAAAAGGTGTCAATTCAAAAGCATTATTATTTTCCGTAGATTTTGTAGTGGCGTATTATACTTTCGCTCTTTGAGCTTTTGTTACGATGTGCGATGTATAATGAAATGAGTTTTGTTGCAAGAAAGATGTACCATAAATAATTCATAAAAATATTACAATGAATTATTCTTTAGCGTGTCTCGCGAGCGCACCAAGCAGAAACTATAAAATTTATTAATTGTAATTTATATAACTTACACGAGGCTTTTATACCTTTACGGGCAATATAGCTTGTAAAGTGTAAATTACATTAAAATTTTCCCCACCGCTCTTTTCCGATACGCAATATGCAAATAGCGTCCAGGCTCGAATAAAAAAGGGCGGCGTGTACACTTATAAAGAAACTAATTACCCCGACACAGTGTACGTAGCATTGTAAGACTTTATAGCTCGGAATTCAGTCGCGCAATACTAATAAGCCGACCTCCGGGCAGAGAGTCCACTTTTTCCCACCACCTCGCGTCTCCTAAATAGTAACGCACACCTTACCAATAACAGTTAAATGGGTAAATCGATTATTTACGCCGCGGCCGGCAGATCTCTCGGCAATTATTGTATTCAATTTGATCCTATCTCTGCCCCCGTCCGAGCGCAAAAAAGCGCGGCTGATAAACTCCGCCGATTCCCGTATCTATGATAAAAAAGAATGTATCCCGCGCGAGGCGGCTATGTATTTCCGGCGATTTTTCTAAACCAGTTTATTACGAACCGGTTACTAAATCCCCTACGATAAGCCGGGGCGTATCGGCCTCTCTCTCTCCACGGCACTTTAATACCCCGGGCGGCTTTTTTTCTAACGCTAATTAAGTGTAATATTCCCCCGAGCTTTATACCGCGCGGCTCTCGGGCCTTCCAATATTTCCGCAGGAACGCGGAATTTACGCCCCGACAAGGCCGCTGAGAGAGAGTCAAAAACTCGCGCCGCGCCGATGAAATTCAAAACACAGACCTTACATTATCCCCCCCGCGGGCCGCGCTCGCGGTATCTTCTCCCTCTCGGGGCGATAGCGTTCGCGCGCGCTCGCGAGTAAGAGAGAGAGAGAGAGAGAGCATTTCCGACTAGGCCGCAGATTTAGGATGGCGATTGCTCGCGATTTATTCAGCCGGGTGGCTTGGCGGAACGCGCGCGCGCATGCGCATGCGCGCCTATTCTAATGAGCGCGATCGCTTTCGGCTGTGCTCGCGCGCGCCTTTTGACAGGAGGGAATACGGGGGGGGGGGTTTCGCGCTTGGTTAACGCCGTTATAAGGCGGCCTTTGTTTTTTGCGCCGGCGAGTTACGAGCCGTTCCTCCGGTATTTAAGCGCGCGGAAAATTGAGGCTGCTTTATGAAACGCGTAAAGGGCCGCGCTGATGATCGGCGCTCTCTACGCAAATTAACCGGCTGCGCGCGGCTCTCTTCCCGCGGCAGTTATTACATTACGCGAGGGACTGAATTCGTTTTTCGAGCGGGCCGAAAACCCGGGGGAAAGTGACGTTTGCTGTTGAGGGAGTAATTTACCGCGCTTATCGCCGAGCGGAGATCTTTAATTACCGGTTAAACAATCTCGCTATCGCGGCGGGCATCGCGGTTATCTCGCGGGGAGAGAGACGCGTGACGCAAGAATCGCGAGGCGAGATACGCGCGCGACAGTTATACTTCTCTCGTTACGGGAAGATTCAACCCAGTTCGAGGCGAAACACGACGCGCGCGCGGAGATCCTCTTTTTGTCTCTCTCGTTCTTTGCGCAGCGCGCGGATCCACCCCAGGAAGCGGACTCGTTTTTCCGCGACGTCGCCTTATCAAAAACCGGGTTAGTCAGCTGTTCTTGCAAGCGCGTTTACGGGACTCGCGGGAAAAAACGCGAAATGCGCCGTATAATTGGGAGCGTCAAGTGCAAGGCGTATGAAGCTTCCGACGGTGGAGATTTTTTTCGTTAATCATGACTGAACCTAATTTCTGCCGCGTTAGAGTTTCCTAATAGATAACTGCCTTATCTGCTAGTTGTATTTATTTAACAATCAGGGAGCAAGCAGCTTATCGCAAGCCCCTACTTCGCACTATCACCATTCGCCGGTATTACCCGCACCGCAAACAGTATAATACTCCGAGCAAACACCGTCGCACTTGCCCCATCGGCGAACGGCTTCTCAATCAGCCTCCGCCTCCCCGTCGTATACGAGCAGCCCTGGAAAAAGGCGCGGTAGGCGTCAGCGTCAACGAGTTTAAAGCGCTCCGCGAGTAAATTGCCCCCCCGCCCCGACGGCCGCCTTGCGCAAACACGGCGGCCCATAACGGGGGAAGCCGCGATCCGTATTAGGCGAGAGCGCTCCTCTCGCCTTATTATAACGCGCATTAAAACATAATGGAATCGGAGGGGAGGGGGGCGCGAATAGCCCTCGGCCTTAATCCGCGCTTATAAACCTCTCCTCTCCTTTTGCTCCTCGACGCAATCCAGACGCGCGAGGAGAAGCGCTCGTCGACTAATTACCTGAAATTTGCTCCGGCCGGCAACATTGTTTCAATTATTCATCGGGGCAGCTCTCGGCTCTCCGCGGCCGCGGAGCGTGGCGCGATATAATCCCCTTCCCGAAGCGAGAAATTAACGGTTTCCGCGCGAGTTTCCGTCCGGCGCTGCATCGACGGCGGATTAATTTAAAGGAGCGTTCGATCGTCGCGCAAACGGTGGCGCACACAGAGCGCCGCTGTCCGGTTACTTAGCCAGATGTATCCTCTCGCGGCTTCTTTTTTTTTTTTTTTTTCTTTGCTCCCGGCTCTTTTTCTCCCGCTTTATGTACGTATACCCTCTCCGCGGCCGCTCGTTAAAGCGAGATCTCGTGCGTAACGACCTTCCTCCCGAGACGCCGAGGAGCGCGGAGAGCGCTGTGCCTGCCTGCTGTCTCTCTTTCTCGTATTGTCGCTCCGCGGTGGAAAAAGGAGAGCCGCGCTGGATTGGGTTGGAGAGCGGAGGGAATTAAGGCTTTTTGAGGAGGTGGAGGTGGAAATTGGGAGGTTGATTAGATTAATTGTTGAATGGTCAAAATTGGGTTTGAAATTGTGTTATAGTATATTCGGAATCGAAAAGATTTGGAGAATAAAAATTTATATAGGAAATAACAATTATGCAAAAGTTAATGGGACAAAACTGAAAACTGCATACATGCATGAACAAGTTCCCGAAGAAGAAGCACACCAGAAATTCCCCGAAGGCAGATATCGCAATTTGCTTTATGCGCCGTATAAATTCATTAACGGTCAGGAAAAATTAGGCCGGACAAGTTTTTCCGCTAAAGTCACCCGATCCCGATAAGATATTCGAATGCAAAGCAGCTCGTTTCGCTTCGAGCTCGTATAAGCGGATCCAAAGTTGTGTATAAATCCGCGGCGTGCAGAGGATCCGTCGCTGTACGGTTTTAAGTGCGCCGCCGCGTCGACAAAAAAAGATTCCCCTTTTAATTATCAAGCCCGTCGACAGTCGATCGTTAAAAATCCGATAAATCACGCTAAAAGAATAGATCAGATCGGCCTCGTCGCCATAAATTTCGACCTTTACTTTTACTGCAACATAAATTTTACTTTCAATAAAGGCGTTCGGCGGGCATTTTTCCCTATTTCTCCCTCCTCCGGGCAGATCGGCTTTAATTTTACAGCCTCTTTAATTTGACACAATACGAAACAATTTACGCGATATCCACTTTACCGTACAGTTTCGATATAACGAACTGATTACAACGTCATAACGTTACATCAGCCATTGCTCGACGACTCGGCAAAAAGATCGGATACTTTTTCGCCGGATTATACGGTACAGCGAGCATCGCGATTCCCGCGACCGCCGTCTTCCATCGCCGCGATATCAATACACCCGAGTTATGCAAATGAAAGCAACGAGGATATCGAAAGCCTCCCCCCCTTAAAGAAACTCGATTCAAAAAGCCGGCGTATATATATACCCGTTTTTGCCGCGCTCATATCTCGCCGCTCGCGAATCAATCAGCCGCGGCTCGGTGTACTGTTATACGTCGTTTAAAGGCCCCTGAATGGGAATCGGAAAAATCGCCGCGGCGACAAAAAGCGCGCGCCGATCGCCGATCGATATCCTCTCGAGAGCGGAGGGGAATCGTCGCCGGAGTGGATCCCGGGGCCATATATTTTTGCGCCGCCGTTTCTTGCCGCGAGGAGAGCTTTCAGCGCGAGATGTGTTCGACGCGCGTTAAAAAGTTAATGAAAACGAGCGGCGAAGAAAGGCCGGTATTCGCTGGCCTGAATGGAGGGAGCTAATGTTATTTGGAGGTAAAAACTTGTATCATTTCTCGGTGGTTTATTTTAATTTAATGATTGATTTGAGATTTTTTTTCTGTACGATCGAACGATAAATCGACTTGTAAGATAAATAAATTGACAATTGGCACATATTATTTTTACACTTGTCAGATTTTTTTGCTATTTACTTGCACTTTTCAAGTATAATCACATTCCTTAAAAAAAAAGAAAATAAATAAATCCTCTCCTCTCGACTCCAATTCCAAGCTAAAAAAACGCTTCGAGCGCATTTTCCAGCATCACTCTATCTCCAAAAATAAAAAAAACCCATCACCGATCTCCCGTCGACCTAAAAAACCCCCTCGCAACAAAACCAAAACCCGCCTCGGTAACAAAAGCACTCGTCCTCGCGTCCGCTCTCCCGTCGGCGGTGGCGCTGCATTCCCGACAGCAGCGGCAGCAGCAGCAGCAGCAGCAGCGAAAGGTCAGCGCTCACAATGGGGGCCCTGCTCTCGAGGCCCGCCGCCGCGGGCAATCATCGAGCGGCGCGCGCGGGTTTCCCCGGCAAGGTCAGCTCGTAAAAGTGTCAAGCCCGCCGTTCCCCCCCCCCGCGAGTTCATCCCCCGTGCGGATTCCCGCGGCCGCGCGTAAATAACTCGCGCGCGGAGAGATATTCGCGCGCTCCTCGCGTGGTTCCGCCGCCGCCGTCTCGCTTCCGGGTTTTGCCTCTGATTGCAGAGCCCCGCGCGGCGGCGGCGGCGGCGGCGGCGGAAGCCCCGGACGAAATTGCACGAACGGAGGGGAGCTCGCGGGGTAATGTCTACTTCAGCGCCGGGATCCGTTTCTAATGATCGGGCTCTTATTGTTTTTTGCCGCCGCGTCCCTATAGCTGCGTACGCGCCGTCCGTATTTGCGTTAACAGAGGACCGTCGGCTGCCTTTTTCCGCGCTTCTGCGTTTAGCGAGAGTCGGCTGTTATTATTCTTTCGCGTTTACCGATTCCCCGTCTCTCCTCTTTTTACCGGTGTGTGTATTATGAATGAAAGCCGCGCGAGCGCGCGCGGGTGTTTACCGTGGCGAAATTATAGGCCGCCCGTTAATTTCTCTCGGAATCTTGCGGTTCGGCTTGGATTTTAAGCGCCAGCGCGCTGGGCTTTAACGATTGGGAGACTAGTTTTTCTTTTTCCTCTTCCCCCTTCCCTGTTATTTTTTCGATGACTAGTTTTCGGGCTAACGGTGAAGAGGCTAATGAAGCTTTTGGAATGTTTGGAGGTAAAACGCATTCGCAATAATAGACATGCGCTGCAATTATGGTGTTCGGACCGTAAAGAGCTTCTTCGGATATATATGTGCTCGCTGCTTCGAAGAAACGAAATGTTGGGCTCCTTTGATTTACAGCCGTTATGCATTATTCAATTAATTATTGCGGCCAGCTTAATAATAACGCGATCCGATCTACGGGCATTACGAATACAATCATAAAATGGTAATCGGCGGCCCCGCCGAGTAATGAATTTCTTCCTCCCTTACACACTATCTTAAAACTCCCGAATAATTAAAAACCCACAATGATAAACCCGCTAATCGAGAGAGGCGCGCGGGGGGCGAGGGGGGCAGAGAGAGAATCGCCGCCTCGCCGCGCGTCGAAGGAAGAGAGAGAGAGATGATGACTCACGCGTCGGCCTCGAAGCCTTCCGGCAGGACGCTCCTCCTTGCCACTGTGTGGTTGGCGGTGAGTTTCGGTGCCGGCTGGACGACGACCTCGGTTATGCTGCACTTCACCGTGAACATGTGCTTGCTCTCCGAGGGCTCCTCCACGATTATTCGGTGGTAGTAGACCTTTTGACCCTGGGGTGGAGATTGGAGATGTTTGGTTAATTGTTGTTTTTTTTATTCTGTTAATTTAAGGTAGTTAGATTAAATCGTAAACCAATTTGTTAGAAGTCTTTTCTTTTTATTTTTTTTTTTTTACATTGTTTTTCCAGCAAAATTATAACACTACTTTGAAAGAGCATCGTTTCACAGATAAACGCTCAAGAGCCTTTATGTAACCTTAGAACAATGACTTGACGCTTTGCCAAGTTTATTACACAACCGCGCCACGCTCCTTAATTCTTCCAGAAAGCGATATATTTTTATTTTTCTTTCCCATCCTGCCCTCGGCCCCTGAACCCTCTGCCCTCCGCTGGATATCAACAATCCAGGATGTACTCACCGTGAGCTTGTTGGTGATCCTCATGACTCCGCATCTCGACATGTCCTTCTCCAGGAGGGAGAGTCGGAAGGTGGCGATGCCGTCGCTGAGTTTCGGCTTGCAGGCCTCGTCTGCGGAGCATATAAAACGTCCGTCAGGCGCATTTATATTTATGACGCGCCCGCGGACGACTCGCATCTCTCTCTCTCTCTCTCTCCGGGGCCCTAACGAGGACTCATGCGCGTTAAGGATCTCTCTTTTCGAGGGGGGGCTTTTAATTGAATCGCCGCGCGCGCGGACCGTTACGCGTCACGCCGCCGCCGCCGTCTCGAGAGAGAGAGAGAGAGAGAGCTTGATGCTTCATTACTCAAAGATCGAGGATTTAATTATTTCGATTGCGTACGGCGGAGGCTGCGACGGGTAGCCGCTCCGTCGCCGCCGCCGCCTGGGAGAAAACCGCGCGCGCGGCGTTAACGTACCGGATGCCGGGGCCGGGCTCTTTTTCCCGCTGCCTTTTTTTCTTTCTCTCTCGGCGAGTTTTTGCGCCGCGCTTCGCTGATTTATGATGTTTTTGCGGCGCCGGGATGCACTTAAGGCGCGCGCGCGCGTTTACGTTTTTTTTTTTTATTTTTAGAGAGGGTTTGAATTTTGATTAGGTATTTAATCAGCTGCCGAGGAGTTTGGCTCGCGAGGTTTCGGAGAATGGAGGCTTGATTGAAGAATAAGCTTCTTTGGCAGTTTGCAATTAACGGGGGAACGTAACGCCTTGATGCGTGAGGTGTTGCGATGATTTATAACGCGTTGTTTAATGTACTGTTCATTTGGTAATGCATTTATTAGTTTTTGAAATGTAAGACTTCTCGGTGTGAGCAGCTTTCCGATGTAAGAGAGTAAACGGCGTCTATGAAGTGTTTATACACGCGATAAATCCGGAGATTAATCATATTTTATGAATGAAAATTAATATGAAAACCAACAATAATTTCAATTCGCGAGTAGATGTTGGGTGTCTTTATTTTCTAAAATTAATTATAATATTCAATTCCAGCTGTAATATATTCAATAATTAGCTAACCTGTCATAACAAAATTTATTTCCCCGCGAAAATTGATTGAGGTTAAACACATTCGACTAAGCGTCCGCTTCCAGAATTAGAATCCAGCCTTTACGCAGGGATTTAAGAGGCTTTTAATTTTCAATATTCGCGGTGAGAGCCGCACAATTTTGCATACAACGCGCCTCCCGACGAGTAATTAAATTCTAAGCAGGTTTATGGAAATCGTTAGGCTCCCGAGAATCAGAGCCCGGGAGATTTTCAAAATTTAAAAATCCACCGACGAATCACCGGTCGTATTCCCCTCTCTCTTTGTGCGCTCTCGGTATGCAAACCGACGCGTGTACGTCTCAGACGCGGCGACTTTCCTGACCCGGTATTCGTCCGCTGTTCGAGGCTCCGTGTAATTTTACTGGCTCGTTAGCAGTTCCCCGGTTGCCGGCCTCGCGGGCACGTCGAATTTTTGCCGGTCGGATGGAATGGTTGACCTGGAGATTTTCCAAGTCGTCGAAGCTCCGCTCGGAGAGGCATCAATTTGTCATAATTTTAGAAATTTTTCCGTGTATACTTGCAGGCGGAAGTTTAAAAGAAATAAAAAAACGATTTTTAATTAAAATACTGCGAAAATCAAAATCACCATTTAACGCACCGCAACCCCCGGCTTTTTCAGCATCCTCCCATTATAAATAACTCGTTCCTCTCTCTCCGCGTGTGCGGCTCGCCGATTTTTTCGCCGTTATTAAAATTCACGATCTCCCGAAGCCGCATTTGAAATTCAAATGCGCTCCAAGTGCGAGCTTATAACTCTATTTTAGAGAGCTGTAATGAGAGCAATAAAACAGGGCCCTTTCCGCGTACCTCCATCCTCTCTCTCCCCCTCTCGCATTATTGTTACATCTCGTGTATGGACGCGCTTCTTTTCGCGCCTCTCGTGCCTCCTCCTCGAAACTATATACTCTCCGCGCCGCGCGGCGGCAAAGCCCCGAGAGAGAGAGAGAACACGGCTCGTAATTCGCGCGCGCGAACGGGTCGCCGCAAAAAACCGCCGGCGCGGTGTACTTTCCGAGTCGAAAGTGAGGTATAAAGCCCTCGTAAAGCCCTATAAACTTTTACGCACTTATCGGTTCGGTCTATCTGCGTTAAAAAAGGGCGCAGTATTTGCGCAGTCGATAATCGGCGGCGAGATCTTTCCGAGAAGCTAAGGGGGATATATGTCGCTTTTTTTGTATATTCAAAACTTTAAATCGCCGCGGATAAATTTAGAGATTTTATCGGAGGCTTATTTATATAAGCCGCGGCCGGGGTTTCGGGGCGAAAAATCGGGGGGCCCCGCGACTTTGTTCCCCGGCTGTTCGCGGCGGCCGTCGTAATTGCAGCTGCAGATACACATTATCGCCCCCATAAATATCTTTTTACAGTGTGCTCCGCTCGCCCGCGGGATCAGTTCGGGCCTGAGAAAGCAGCCCCGAAGCCGCTCCTTTTTTCGCGACCGACTCGCGCTCGCCCTTTTTTTCCGACTTCGTGCGGACTCCGCACGATGCCGTAAAATTTGTCTAATAAGAATTATCGCCGGTTAAACCGCGCGCCGCTTTATGGAGGCGTGTAATACTTTTCTCCGGCGGAGAGCCTCTTTCCCGAGATTTTTCCCGGACGCGCGCAAAAACGGTTGTATATTAATTGCGACGGGCGGTAAAGTGAATATTGCGGCGTTTAATAGGACTTTCGTGTATCGCTCGGGGACATTGGAACAACTCTATGTATGGGAGTTTGACACTTATGATTGACGACGCGGAGACAATGTCGTCGATGGCTCGGGGGTTTATGCTAATCCCGCGGCGTGAACTTCGACTCGGGGAAAGCTCGCGGACGTTCATGTTTATTATGTTGGTTGGGTCGTAAATCGCGGTTTTGATAATTAATAACGACAGCGCGACAACTTCGCGCCCGCGGAGACGCTTGAAAGACACACGGAGGAGGACGGGATTTTGTGGCTCGTAATGGGAATTTTTTTCGTTTTCGGTTTTTCGTGTATTCAGTTTTTTGACAACCGGAGGAATATAACTGTACCCGCGATTATACCGTAAATCGGCATTTTTGCAGACGCTTGAATCTTCCGAGATTATTGCAAATAAACTGCTCAAAGGGGCCGCGTTATAAATCATTCTTTTCGAAAACGTCGCCAGAAGCACTCGAACGGTTTTTGCATCCCTGAACGGCCATTCGCGACTTTAATTACCGCGATTCCACTCGGCCAAGCACCTCCCTCAGGACGATTCAGAGCCCCCCCCGTTTAATTAGTCCGAAATCCTCGCGAAAGAAAGCAGAGCCTCCCCTCTTTCTTCCTCTCGGAGGTGGATAAAAAGCGGCGCGGCAAAGGTCATGCCGCTCTCGGCGCGCAATTATCCGATTGAACGAGTCCGCGGCAATTAATAGCGGGCGGCGGCGGCATTCCGGCCCTGAAAGCGAAACGCGCGGCCGCATTACGTCTTTGTTATATGCTCATTAGATGCCGCGGCTAACTAACCGGCGAGTAAGTCATGAGAACTCGGGGAGAGGCGCAGGAGCTTTTATATACGTATATACGCCGAGTGGTAGCGCGGCGAAGCAGCCGACTTTACAGGCGCTGAGTGATTTTGAATGGAATCGCCGGACTGCGGGGACTTTTTGCGAGGCCGCGAGGCGACTCTCCGCGGACGAGGTGGACGAAATTCCGAGAGGCTCCTCTGGTTTATTATAAGATCGCGCGGTTTCTCGGGGGAAACAATGCGCGGTGAGTGGAGAGGGAACGTTGGCGAGAAATCTGGTTGATCGGCTTTTTTGAAAATGTAAATTTTTTTTTATAATAATTCTGAGGCGTATCTTCAAGTGGCAAATTCAGTATTTTTATGAAAAATATTAAAATCTTATTAATTCGTTCCAAATAACAATTGCCTTTTATGTAGTTCACTTTATTTTAGTAAATTTCGACGTCTTATACGTTAAATAAACTGACTTGATATTTAATTAAAAATAGAAAAAAAAAACAATTTTTTACCGAGCAACCATATAAACATTACAACTGAAACTTCTTTCGCCGCGGTCAAATTGAAAGCTCAATTAGCATAATTGCGTCTAACATAATTGGAAATTTCGCGTGTGCTCGAAGCACCATTCGCACGTTCTCCCGCAAACCCCGCACACACCGACTCCGTCTTACGACTCGAATATACTTTATTGGCGTCTGCTAACGACTTTTAAACGCGGCTCGCATGCGGCTATTTAAATTACCCCCGTTTTTACTCTCTCGCGGCAGACTTTAACCTTCTTGCCCCGCGTCCGCGCCATTCCGCCGAGAGCGAGAATCGCTTTAATTATTTCAGCGTAGCCGCGTAAAAACTTTATTCTTCGCGAGTATATATATATATATATATCTCGCTCGACCGGCCAGAGCCTTTTTCCCGCCGAGTATGTACATGTATATTCGATCAAACCTCGGCGTTACGTATCAATTAAAAGCGATTATCCCCCCGACGAAATTATTATTAATGCCCGGCCGCGGAGATTATTAATCGCGAGCGCGACTCTTCTTTTCTTTCTCTTCGACTCGTTATGCAAACAACGGCTCGGCGGCCGTTGAAAAACGGCGGGATTATGCCGCCGCGGCGGACTTCGCTCCGCGAATAATACATTACCTGGATAATTCTTCAGCTGCTGGAGGTAAATCAGCGCCTGCGGTGTGGTCCTCACGATGTCAACCTCCATCGTCTGCTCGGAGCACCGGACCTTGCTCTGGACTGCGAACAAAAAGCAGAGAGGTAAGTCGAGGGTTAGACAAGCCGGGGCGATTTATTGACTGCGCGGGCTTTATAATCGCATTCAAGACCCTCCCCCCCCCCCCCCCCTTCCCCCATTTGAATGCGCCGCGAGGTTTTACTGGCCTGTAAACGCGGACCGCGGCGCGGGTAAGCAGGTATATAGAGGATATAGAGGAGAATTAGCTCGTTCGCGGAGATATTTCGCCGGATGCGCGGAGCGAGTCGAGCGGCCTTGGGAGGCTCGCGACTGCGTGAAGCGACGACTCGACGCGACGTTTAATGAGTGAACGAGGAGGAGGAGGACAATGCGAGGCGTCCGGCTTTTTTCTTTTTTTTTTTTTTTTTTTTATGGAGCGCAGAATTGCTGCGACGGTTTCGTTGTCGGGACGACTTTCACTGGCAGGCGCAGAAGGACGACGAGGCTTAGGAGGCGAGATATTGTACTTTCGATTGCCGGCTATCTGTCGTGTAATTTTCTTTGGCTGCGGTGATTTTTGCTTTTTTTTCTGATCTTTTGAGATTAGCAATGAAAGCTGCCGGGACTGCAGCGGCCGTGAACTAAATGTATTTAGTGCGATTAGTCAAGTTTTTTTTTGTGATTTATTACTTGTTTTTTACGGGTTGGCGATTTGCTTTGAGAAATTGCGACGGCCTAAATATGGGAAAAGTTATTTTTAAAACCGTACTTTTGTATATAAATTATGAATAATAAGTTTTTTGAAATTTGGAATTTTAAAGTGTATCATTTCTAGGTTTTTTCTTCGTTTTCAATGCAGCTAGGGCATTATTTTCTTATTGTAGAAATTCTTCTTTGTTGCGCTGATGGGAAAACAAATTTCAAACTTGTCTATAGCATTTCTGAGAAATTCTCCTAATTAACAGATCTATTTGTTGAGCAATACATACTTGAACAGTAGAGGGAAAACGAATTTAAGTTAGTTTAACTGATCCAACTGCTGGTCTGTTTACAGTACACTTCAATCACAACATTTAATATTATTATTCCGATTATTCCGGACTGACTGATCGTTAGGTGAATTAATACAGTTACAATCTTATTTTATATCATTATTGCGCTAAAATATATAATATACACTTATAAGAAAGCATAAGTTGCCATTTTTTCATTTTTAACATCAATTGTACACCTTAAGCTACATCACCAGCTATATTAATCAACTATTATGACAGACGTAATCGATTCACAGTAAGTAGGACGCATTTTAAAACATTTTGAAAAAAATTATTTTCATTAGATAAAGTTATATTAATAATAATTTTTAGAGCACAAGTCGTAACTCCTAAAACTTATGATGAAAATTTAGAACAAAGCAGTAAAATATTGACGCATAAACGCACGGATCACCAAGGAAGAAAATATTATGAGTGCGAGGTTTGTGGTAAAACATTTGGATTCAAGGCTAATATGGTAAGACACAAACGAGTAACACACGACGGAAGAAAAGATTTCGAATGCGACGTTTGCGGTAAAAAATTTGCAGACAACAGTCACATGCTGAAACATAAAATCAAAATTCATGAAGGAAGAAAAGAGTTTGAATGCGATGTTTGCAGTCAAAGATTTGCATTTAATAATGACATGCTGAAACACAAACGCGTAATCCACGAAGGAAGAAAAGATTTCGCATGCGACGTTTGCGGTAAAAAATTTAGAGACAACAGTATCATGCTGAATCATAAAATCACAGTTCATGAAGGAAGAAAAGAGTTCGAATGCGATGTTTGCGGTAAAAAATTTGGATGGAGGTCGGTTATGCTGAAACACAAATGCACAGTCCACGAAGGAAAAAAAGATTTCGAATGTAATGTTTGCAATAAAAGATTTGGGCACAAACATAGTATGTTGTTTCATAAACGCACATGTGATATTTCTGGTAAACGCTTTTCCCAGGAATCTCAGGAAAAATGGCATAAGCGTTCTGTGCACGATGAAAGAACGCCAGATGGCCCAATTATTATTTCGTGTTCTTCAATTACAACAGCAGAATTTGAATTAATTTAATCGACGAATTCATAAGATTTCCTAAAAATCGACATAAAAATTTGAAAATGACATAAAACTCTGAGGTTTGATTTCTGAATTATATTTCAGTGTTATACTAAAAGTATATTCTTAGAAAAGATCTTTTTGTATTTTCTTGTAAAAACGACAATAGTTTTTGCATAGAGATGTATAAGTAATTTTATTTTAAACTAATTTTTTTGTAAATAAGTCGATATAATAATATCTATACCTGACTAATGCAGTGTTATGCATTTTCAAAGAAATTATTTTTTTACATCATTTTCTTTATCGGTTTAAAAAAGCAAATGTGTAAGTAATTATAAAATGCTATAAAACGTAATGTTATCGAATGTAATTGCAGTTAATTTTATAGAATAAATGATGTACAGATAACTAAAAGTTAACAGATTTATTAAAACAAATTTTTTATTTCCTATATGTGGAAATTTTTTTTTTTAAATTTTGATTTATTGTGCATTCCCAATGAGCAGAAAACTAAGAAACATAAAAGTTATTAATAAATATTAAGTTAGATTAATCAAATCTCATTTTGTAAAGAACAAAAAAGAATTAAAATGTCCTTTCATTATTATAGATGAATTCCTCATATTTGTTGCATACACAAAATAAGTAATAACTTGTGCTTTTTTGCGCGTTTTTGTTTGCATAAGCTTTACATTTACTTTGCAAAACTCCAAATGTTCCGTGACTTTTAAGCCAAATTTAGGTATAATAATGTATATGGAACTTTTGGTCTAATACGTACTATTACATCTCCCGAAAATAAATCAAGAGATAAGGAAATACATAACATCAACTTTATTGTTGCATAATTAAAAGTTTCTAAAAATACATAAAAAATAACTGTGTGCAATCAAAAACTAATTGAATCCAAATATAATAAAATATCTTGGAAAAAAAGCAAGACGCTGCAATTCTTGAAAGAAATTCGTATTATGAATTTTATGAAGTGAATGTGTTGTCAAGAAAATAAACTTAAATTAATAAAAATTAATTCTATAAATTTAATAAATATGCATCAAATCGATAGTCTTTCATTCTATAGTTGTTTAGTATTTTCATTCTCACTTATACCCACTAATTTATCATTAAAATTCGATTAAATTTATAACAATAAGATCGGAAGCGCCAGTATAATATCTCATCGCTGAAATTTTGCTTATTTAACCAACAAGCTCCGAAAACCTTTTAGTTATGCACCCGATTCTGCCTACGCGCATAAGCAGGCAAATGAGTTGATTTAGATTAATTTGCTGATTATTTATACTTAACACTTACTAATTATGGATCGTAATTTCATTCGGAAAGGAATGGATATTAAAAAAAAGTATATTTCAAGATGCAATAGAAATAAAGTAAATTTATAAATAAAATTACTATAAAGCTACATGAATTTAATTTTTTTTAGACAATCAGTAATTGCATAAATAAATAAATTAACATTATATCAAACGAAAGACAACACTCATGCATGTCTTAGAATCTTATAGAGAAGTTATTTATTGCTTCACAATTAAACATTGTATTGCAACACCTGTTGAACTCTGCTTATTTCTTCGGATATTTTTGAAAAGAAATCTTCAGCATTTATCATAGAAAAGTAAATAGATTTTTAAATTCGACTATTTCGATAGAGCAATCAATTATTTACAGATTTAACTGCATTTATTGCAGTATAATTTGAGACAATTAATTATGCCTTAGAATGCTGAAATCTTTTATAACATTGATTCCTGAACTTATGTAATGCAGTAGCCAGTGATTAAATTCATTTTTTTCGACCAGAGTAAAATATCTTACTATAATAGATAGTGGCATTATAATTTTTAATTTTTAATAGATTTTGAATAATGTAAACAATTTTAACTTCCAAAAATTTAAAGTAAAATTAATCAGATTATTTCTGATCTAGTCAAATTAAAATGTGAGACTTAATTATTCATTATTAAATTTTCCGCATCAAAAAAAGTTTTTTAAAGGAAATTAATGATCGGGAGGGACATCATCAATAGAAGTAATTAATATTTAAATTTAAATTAATAATAAAAAGGTTTTATTTAATCATTTTAGTTCATGGTAATATTATTACATACTATTTAATTTAAAGTTATTGTTGTATTGGTCTAGTAATAAAGATGTAGGTGTTAGTAACAGATCTATTAATTTGCATTTGATTAGTTCAGAAAATTGAATACTGGAATATTTTGGCAATCTGCTTAATGGTTTATAACATTATCAGAGTCTATTATTTTTTGTTAATTATAGAATACTTGCCCCAATATATCCTCAGTCACTTTATCGCACATTTTCTCAAAAAGGACTTTAAAAGTGATTAAGAGAGTAACTGTCTGGTAGTAATAATTACTCCTAACTGTCACTTTGAATTCTATTGTATAATTCTTAAAGTAATCCTGGCAGAGTTTAATTCCATTTTTCGTATAAAGTTGTCCAATTTCACTAAACTGGTCGCCAAATATTACCCAAATATCTGGTCAGATACCGTGTTTAAATGAGTGACATTTTTTTATTTATTTTACGACTGTTTTCTGGTTTGGGTAAAATGTACGTACATTGCTAATAAATTGGGCATAAATATTTAGTGGGTGCCCGATTATGTAGTAAAAGCAAAAAACAAACTAATTGTTAGCTAAGTAATAATTGGCAGACTATTCGGTTTTATTTGTACAGATCTTATGCTATAATTTTTAACCAAATTCTATTTTATAATTTAATCGAAAAAAATTTAGATTAATTTGGCAATGTATTTTTGGCCATTATTCAAGATCACATTTTTCTAGCACTGGTGCTGCATATAAACTACTTTGCAAATCATCTAAAATGTTCTTATTTCAAGGAACGTTAGAAAAATATTTCTTGGATATATCCAATACAAATATATTTAAAAAGAAAAAAAAAATCAGAGAAAGAAAACGCGTTTGCACGAGTGCTCATCCCACCAGCATTTCGCAGCTATCTCAGATTCTAGTAACGCAGTAAAGAAGAAAGCTACCGGGTAGGTAAATAAATTCTCCTAATTAACAAGTTTATTTGTGAGCAATACTTAAACAGTAGCTGGAAAAAGAAATTAAGTTAGTTTAACGGATCCAATTGCTGGTAATATTGGTTAATTTTAAATGTTTGTTTACAATACACTTCAATCATAATATTTAATATTATTATTTCGATCATTCCGGACAGATTGATCGTGAGGTGAATACAGTGACAATTTTATTTTATCTAGTTCTTGCACTAAAATATATAATTTACATTTATAAGAAAGCATAAGTTGCCATTTTTTCATTTTTAACAAGAATTGTACACCTTGGGCTACATCACCAGCTATATTTTAACAATTATGACAAACGTAATCGATTCGCAGTAAGTTGGACGCATTTTAAAACATTTTGATAAAAATTATTTTCATTAGATAAAATTATATTAATAATAATTTTCAGAGCACAA
>UCOM01001080.1:0-50830 GCA_900474385.1 Ormyrus pomaceus
AGAATTGAAAATGAGGACGTAATCTGGAGGAAACATTTCAAGCTGCAACAGTAGATTGGTTATGTTCGTCTGCTGTGTCTTAAAATTGTTTCCTCCAGATTACGTTTTTATTTTCACTCCTTTCTTCGTGAAACTTTTTTTGAAATATACTTTGATATTATCTACAGGTGGAAAAGCTTTATTTACTGGATTTAGAGTTGCCAATTAATTTTAAATTAATAAATAAAATTTTCATAGTTGAGGGAGGCGCCACAGTCAGTTCGGACTTGGGAAATTTCGGTAGAGCACTCTTTTAGTGAATTTAAATCAATACTTTACATGCACTTTATGAGTCTGAAGTTGTATACTACACGGAAAATTTATAGTTGGTTTTCGCATAGATTTCATAATATTTATAAATAATATCACAGTAAATTTATTCCAATGCTAATTATGCCCGCGAATTACTGCTTTATCTTAAAGAATCTTCGTCGCAAAATATTAATAGAAATCTCAAATGAATTTCCGAGCAGTTGAGTTTTCAGTGAAGAGAATTACGATTTATAGAAAACCGCGTTACTATAATCTTGAACGAAATGTTGTACTTTATATTCTTTATAAATTTTACAATTCAATGACCAAATGAAAACTGACTTAAAAAAAAAATGTAGTAAAGAAAATCGTACGTTGACGTACCTTAAGAAATCCTCGACGTGCCTCATACTATCCGCATAATTCTTTCCTCCCACTTCCTGGCAATGTAGGGCAATGAACTTCGGATCGAGTCGTGATATCGTCTGGGGAAAAACGTTAATAAAGGTCAAGAATCAATTAAAAATAATGCACATGTTTGACATTCAGGTCCACTCTCCAAACTAAAATCAGGAAAAACTTCACTGAACAGTGAATTTGAAGTCAAAGATTTGTCAGTAAATATCTTATCAAATCACTAATATATAGTATATTAGTGATTTTCACTAATTTATTATTCATTACTTCGGGACTGAAGTCTCTAATGATATCCTCCAATGAAATTTAATATGTGTGCACTATTTTTTTAGAGTAATCTTTTTTTTTATCCACTCACCGATAAGAATTCCTCCGTCCATATTTTCAGCATGACACTCGGCTAAAACAAACAAAAATCATGATCGTAAATGAATTTTTATACACAGTCCTTTTGATTTAACGTAAAAGAAAAATTGTGTTGAAAACCACGTTTGAAGTTTAATGTTCTTTCAGGTTTTACGCGTGAATTTAATTCTGAAAAATAACCGAATTCAGGAATTTACAATGCTTACAAATATAATAGTACAAATTAGCATAAACGTAAAAAACGACTTATACTATTTAAAAATAGATATGATAAAAATGCCCGAAAATAATTGTGAGCGATGCATCGCGCGTTAAACTTCTCGAAAATGAATAAGCGAAGTAAATAAACCGGTCGAATTTAACGAAACGTTGAAAAATCTAGCGACATCAGCAAATTCTCGATATTATTTGCAGAGTAACGAACATCTTGACTGCTCTAGTTGAATTGTTGGGCGGATCGAGTAAAATTGAATTTTCTGCTGATCCCGATGAAGCTTAACATTTCGTTGTTTCAGTATTTTACAATGAATTCACGGATAATAAAAAATATGTTATATATAGTAAAGTTTGAAAACACGTTTTAACGCGTTTTTAATCTAACTTTTATGATAAGTAAGAGTTTCAAGTATGTAAAAATTTTCAAGTAATTATCGACATAAACGTGGATTACTTTATTTACGTAAGAGAATTATAAATTACTTATTCCCCGCACTATTTTTCTACTTGGAAGTCGTAAAATTTCAAGGTCGAGAAGATACATTATTCTATATGAATGAGCAACACTGTTAGTCGAACTGCAACCCAATGAACAAGCGTTTCCCGTATTTGGTCTAAATTTTCATTCTAAAAAAACTCTTGGTTGATTGGTCAATTGAAGCGGTCGAAAGAATAATTTTTTATATAATTGAAAAAGCACGCGAAAATTGAATGCTATAATTTTTTGTGGTGGTCATAATATTTACAGTTACACTTTAGGCATCTATGATACAAAATGGAAAGCAATTTCAGCGCCCGAAAAGATTAATGACCGAGAAATGAAAAATCTTACCTCTTCAAATATGCTACCGACATTGGCGGTGACGAGCAGAAACGGAACCCCATCTGATGACATTTTCGCGGCACTTCTCTCCCTCGTCTCCGCTCACGTGGCCAAACCCTACCGAACTGAAATTGAAGAAAAAAAATTCGTTAGCTTAAAGCGGGGTGCTTTTGGTAGATTGTCGAGGTATCAACATTTTATATGATATATTTTTTCCATCGGGAATAATTTTAAAAAACTCCAAAAGTTAATAATTCTTAAATTTTCTAAAAGGAGAGAAAATGCAATTCGATCTTAACGGGGTGAATCTTTCTAATGAAAAACAGGAAATAACGCATTTTATTATATATACGAGTTGTAACTCAATATTGAATTTCCATATTATGTGAGATGTAAATGTTTATGTATTAAATTAATTATCGAATTCAAATTGGACGCATAATGTATAAATATGATAATTAGACTAATACAATCAATGTTGTTTAAAATACAACCCGTGTCTCTATGGGTTAATACATCGAGCGACATAAATTGGGCATGCGGTAAGAGTAAACGCTCCATTAGCAAACAAAATAATGAATATTTCATGAACCATAATTAAAGTTCAAAGTATACCGTATACCGAAACTACAGTTCCTAATGTAAAAGCCGCGCAAGTTAGACATTATTTCGTTAACAATGAGTTATCAGACCTTTTTGTCTTTATTTCGACCGGGCGGCTAATTAAATCGCGCTGCGGGACCGTAAAAGTTGCTTCCCTCCCCCCCGTCACGTCGTATAAAACAAAGCTCTTGGCAGCCGTCGTGATGCGATCAGCTCTTTCATCGGAAAAATATACGTTGCATATATATCCATCACGTCGCGCGTAAAATGGAGAAAAGCCAGCAATCCGCGCGCGTCAATCCTCTTTGGCTCGGACGCGTTAATGGACGCGTATACGTGTGTGCCGTGTCGTTAAAGTTGCGACCCGCGAGAAAGCGGAAGAGGTGGCTCTTGAAAAAGTTTCTCTCGCGGCGGGGCTAAAAGCCCCCGGCGCTGAACTGCCGTCGTCCCGCGCGGATTCGAGAAACTCGAGGAAAGAGATGTTTTTACCTTCGCGAAGTGATGTGTGCGACGCGTGACTGCGTTTGACGAGGGGTATCTTAGGCTAATGAGTTAAATGGAAAAAAAGGATTTTTCGTCTTAGTATCTGAGACTTCGAAGCTCGTTTACTGTCGTTCAATTTGTAGGGTAAATTACAACTTTTCATAGTAGTTTTTTTGATAATGATTTAGTCTCTTATAACTTTAAAAGTATGCAAATATAACTTTTGAAAACTTCGTTAAATGTATTTGCTGCGAAAATTGCTACAAAAATGTCTACAAAAGTAAAATAGATTAAAAGAAAAATTATTTAAAAATTTAGTGAGTAAGGACAGAAAATAAGATTTTTTTCACTTTTTCACTCAAAACTTTCAGTATAAATTCTTTTGCTTTTTATCTTTTATTAATTAGTTTACTAATTTGAGAACATAAAATATTCAGAAAAAATATTTTCATGTTTCTACTTACTTATAAAAAGGAGTTTTAAAGGTAAATAAAGGTATTAAATATTTAAAAAGAAAATGTCAACAACGACAGTCGAAGTCATTAGTAAATTGAGATAAGGAATACATTTTTAGAGAATTTGACAGCTTTTCGTGTTAAAGTCAATCTCAGTTTTATGATTGGCATAATCAATTTTTGTGACATCCGAGCGATTGTTTTGATTCTTAAAATTAACAGTACTCGATCGCAGGTCGAGTGAAGTATAAATATTTTATTAGTTTTGATAAGAAATTATTGTCAAATTACTGTTTGCTTTTGTAGAAGATTCAATATTTATTGAATATTACATATTTCCTGCGTTATAATAAAAATTGCTATTCATTAAATAATCATTATTTAATGGATTTACTCCAATGTAATTACAAAACTGAAATTCAAATTGATGTATAAATATATATTATAAATTTAAGAATTAAATATTCCATATTTTAAATAAAACTTGAGTAAAGTTAAATTGTTGTTTTAAAAACAACATCACTTTAGTAATAGTGCTATACTTTTCGAAATAGCATGTATAAAAAAAAAATTTAACTGAAATTTTTTGTAAATCCAATTTAAAGCTATTCCGGTACTCAACCGTACTTTTATTACAAAATTTATAGCGGTGCTAAAGGTTTTCCTTCGCCGATAAGCAATAATCGGCTTATGTTATTGGACGGCCCTTTTTAAAATCCTTTTTATGTTTTACTTTGAAACTATGGCAGTTACCTACAAAGCTCTATATAGCGTTCATTTTAATCATCTCTATTACAAAATTATTAAAATAATCGCGAAGCGTAATACGCAAAGCTGATTATAAAATAATGACGTTTAAGAACGAAATATTACATTTGCTATTATTATCAAATTGTTTAATTTATTGAAATATGAGTCGAACGTTGTCAATTGCACAAAATTACAATAATAACGCGATTAAAAATTAATCAGATGTTCCATTTCAATTTTCCACACATTTATATTAGAATTGCTCGTGGATGGAAATATAAAAATAGAATTAATTTTATGAGAGCGGAAAATCGCTCTTAACCCTAGAATAATCGCGTTGCGCATAATCTAACCTCGCAGTCAGTTTTTAAATATCGATTAATCTTGTGTTAGCACAGTGCAACAAATATTATTTATATTTACAGTTTCTTTTTTACATCGAATAATAATTTGTTGAAAGAGGAGCTTAGACATTTATATTTTAGTGCGGTACGCAGAGTTTTGCTTCCTCTCAAAATGGAAAAGTTAATGAGATAAAAGAACCGAATTAATTATCTTAATTGCAAGGTCAAAGGATTCACGTAGTGGTTTTCCATAGATATAATAATATTAAATTTAATAGACTTCTAAAAATTTCAATTAGTAGAAATCTCTAACAGTAATTAGATTCTAAAAGTTGTCTTGAAATATAATTGAAAAGATAAAAAATTAATAGAATGCAGTCGACTGTATTATAGTTTCAGACTTTAAATTCAATGCGGGCTGTTCTAAAATGCATAGGAACCTCATAAATCGGAGGCACAGATATGCAGATATATTATTTGCTATACGATTGAATGGAACGAAAGGCCTTTTACCGTCGAGTCTAACCATCGCACTCGCAGAGCACTTGCAATAAAGTTTCCCTGTTTGGTCTTTACTATAAAAACTGCGTTTCCCATGAATTCCGGGCGAGGAATCGTTTTGCAAAACTGAAATAAAAGAAACGCAGGAGCTCGAGAGGCACTAACGCTTTTAAGCAGGTGCGCTTATGCAATGAGCATTTATATACAACAATGTAAGCTAAAAATAAGTGAGAAAAGTCGCTAATATTAGATAAATGCCTCGGTTTTTTTTGTTTTTTTTTTTTTGTTAATGTTAAATAATGCGCAAAGAGTAATTTTATGTTGAAATACGCTTGGGCATTACGGTCTCGGGTCTTCGAATGAACCTCGCGCTCGATTTATACAGTTATATTTACTTTATCCCGAGTTTCTTACAACATTTTCTTGGCAGTACGTCAGTTAAACGATAAAAGTCATAAACTTATTATATAATGCGAGAGAATGCATCGCGTAGTAAAATTTTACGAAAAATGTACAGCCCAATCGTAATTCGTCGCCGAGCTCTGTAAGCATCGCCTTCCAGCGACTCAATATTACCCTAAACTAATAGATCCGGCGAAAATCACCTCTCCCTAAATCGACGAATTTCACCGTGACCATAATTTACCTTCGAGTCGTGTGCGCGGCGATCGGAGCCGGCGAAGCTGCAGCAGCTCTCTCCCGCACGTCAGCGACGACGAATTTCGAACCACAACAAAGCCTCGCGCACAGGCATATTCACCCCGCGGGGACGAGAGGAGCCCGAGAGAGAGAGCACAAAATTCGAGCAGCTCCGCTCCGCGTGCACTGCGTCTACTACACGGCTCTCGCGTCACGCATCGCCGAGGCCAGTCAGCAGCAGCAGCAGCAGCAGCAGCAGCGGCGGCAGCAACGGCAGCAGGAGAGGTAGAAGCAGGAGCACCGAGATGAGCCCTCAGTCGGGCGCCGCGCGCCGAACGCACTGGCCGCCGGCGGAGCTTGCTCTCTCTCTCCCTCTCTCTCTGGCACTCGACGCGAATGGTAATCAGGCGTGGGAGCCGAGCGAGCAGTGTACCGCTAATGACGAGAGATCCGATGCGCGGCGCGGCGCGCGCGAATTCCCGGCGAGGATCGGCGCGGCTGCAGGGGTGGCTCTCCTCGTCGGGATTTTCGCTCCTTTTCTTTCGCACTTTCCGAGCGGATTTCCCGAATGTATATAAACGCCGATAGAGACGAGAGAGAGAGAGGGGCTTGCGTGCACCGCGCGGTGTAAATATATCTCTCCCTCGGTCGTCGCGCGGCGGCTGCGTGTGTATATATCGGCGTCGACGTCGAGGCGAACGAGGGAGACGGATTGCGAGAGAGAGAGTAAGCCAACTCTGGCCACGCCTACCGCGGACGTCAATAGGCAGTGCCGTAGATACCTCGAGCTCGCACCACGTGCCGCATCTTCTAAACACGCTCGCCTCCTATTTTTTTTTCTCCCCGCTCGATTCTCCCGGCCGGGGAAGCGCGTGCGAGAGAGAGAGAGAGAAAGAGAGAGCGGCTGGCTGTCGTGCGAGTGGCCCCCGGGAGAACGGCTCGTGGAGCGCGGGGTACCGGTGCCGGCCTGGCTTCATTCAATTATCCGAGGCTGATAAGAAATATTCTGGACGGAGGAAGAATATGCCCGTATCGGGCCGATGACGATAGCACTGCGAGAGCTGTTGTTTCCGAGTGAACGGCTGCGGCTGAAGAGAGACGAGGCGCTCTCGAATATATATATATATATATGCGGGGAAAAGCGCGCCTTTTTCGGCGCGTTATCAATTAGGTTTTTTTAGAGGCGACGGAACGGGAGCGGAGAGACACGGTCGACTTTGTGTTTTTTTTTTTCGCTCGGCCGAGGAATTAGATATATACGCCGCGCGGAAACGCGGGGATTTTTGGCAGGCGGCGGGGAAATGCTGGCAAGCGGATGGTGTCAGGTTGAGGGGGCCGATGCAGCGGTAAACAGATTCTCTTTGTATATCGATGATCTAACGGAAGGGGAGAGGTAGCAGTGTTTTTCTTCTTTTGTTTAAATGGAGCAAATTAGGGAGCGCCTGCTGGACTGAAGATCGAGCTCGAATTCTGGGGTTCGGATTCGCAGTCGATCGATATTAGGAGCTTTTGAAATGATGGTTGTTCTGAAGAGTCGACGCAGATTTAAGGTGGCTTTGATACCTAAAATAAATTATTATAAATATTCGACATTCAATAGCGGGAAATAATTTACTGAAAATTAAGCTGTTTTATTTTGGTATGACGAATGAAAATCTTGAAAGATTTTGTTTCACAGTGATTATTAATGATAATGGCTCACTGCGAGTTAGATTTCACGATTTTGACACAATTCAATATTAGATTACTTAAATAAAACAATTCATTCATTTAAATTATTAAAAATGATTTTCTTAATGTCCTTACTATGCAATAGTAGGACAATCAGTAAAAAATAAATTTATATTAAGGAAATAAGCAAATTCAAAGTTAACAAATGACACGTGAGATATATCAGCAAATGGTATTTACCATATTCAAATTTACAAGACAAAATTATCTTTCACTGCATGCATTATAATAAAAAGAAAATTCTTTTGCCCAACTTCCGATAAGGTGAGATTAACTGTAAAAAAAACCCTTTCAATGAAAGGTTTTCAACTGAATAAATTCGGGATGAATCAGAAAATAAGCAACTTTCATCTATGAATCTAGATTTCAATCTTTTTCAAACGCTGAAAAGAAAATAACATCTTCAAATTCCTTCCCTAAAAATATTCTAATGTATTTCGCACAAGATATAAAAGTAGATTTTCCAAATGAGTAATAAAATATGTAAAAATTAATATCAATTTGTAAAAGGAAATTTATTGAAATATTTCCTTCATTCCTCGAAATCTCTTGCCGGAAAAATTGATGACGATTTATTTACGCAGCGTGTTTGTCAGATGCTCGAGCTCCTTCAAAACTGTAAACTAAACGTATTCGCATTTTCGTTTTAATCATATTATTTAAAAAGTAGAACAAAATCAGCGAAAACTACATTTAAAATCCGTCGTAATCAATACTTCTGTTCATTAATTCAAACGTCAATTTTACGCTCCCAGCCGTATCATAACCCGTAAGCAAGTCAATTTGCAAGAAAACGAAAGAAACTTAGCTTTCGCATAATGAAATTAACGAGGGCAATTCAACTTAACGAATTCATCGCGCAGATAGCGACACTTCAACCTTGTACAATCAAACGAAATAGTATTTTTAGACGCGGGTAATTAAAGCGTTTGCGTAATTAGCAACAAAATGCAGGCCGGTCCCCAAACAAAACTTATATATTCCGCCCGATTCTCCCACGACTGCCATCTGTTCAAATCGTCGAAGCGCAGCTCGCCTCCTCGAGCGGACACAATTCGCCCACCACTTACGTGACTCCGCTCGCGTAATTTTCGGAAAACGTGCGCGCCGCCGATATATATATATATATATATGTGTAAAAGCGTCGTCGGTCGATAAGATTAATCGTTCCTATAGATTCGCGCTCTCAATTTGATTAGGCGCATTTATATTTATACGCGACTGCGGTGCAGGAAGAGAAAAGCTCCCCGCGTCGGAGGAAAGTTTTCCCCTCCTGCGCGTGCTACTTCTTTCCTTTATTTCCCGCGATAAGCGGCCCGCGCTTTGAGAAAATGACGTTTCCGCCCATCGGGCACATTGTACTTGACGTTACGTTCGCCCGATGAATGCGCCGGGCGCCGAGCGATTCTCTCTCATTGCGGATCGGCCGCTCTTTTTCGACGCGATTTTCCTTTGAGAGATGTTGTAAGCGCCGTGGCGCGAGGAAAAATGATTTCCTTTCGTTAGGAGGTCGCGGCCCGCGGCCGCAGAGGAAATCCTCTTGCGGATACTATCGGTCGATTAATAAAAATATCCTGTGTGCGATATGCAAGGAGAGCTTTCTGATTTTGCACGAGCACAAGGCTGTTTTCGAGCGTACATCAGTTTTGTAGGGAGGAGAACGGACTTCGTTGAGAGATGTATTTATAATGCAAATAGAATTCTGGGCGATCTTCGCGCTGTTGTTGGATAATGTGTTTAGGAGAAGTCTGCCAACTTTTTAAATCGGGAATTATAAACGAATGCAATTGCCACGCGCAATAAACTTTCGAATGGAAATAAATCGTGAAAATGTATAACGTGCAGGAATTGGAATTAAATTAAAATTGATGTAGATATTCTTATGTGTACATGCACCTATTAAATTTTACAAAGATATATGATGTTTATTTTAGAAAATCAATAAAATGTAACCTTCTATTTCGATCTTTTTATTCCTGTACTATACTTTATATCTTTCGTTCGAAAATTTTAATTACTATTCAATTTAAAATGTTATTTTGCAGAAAATTATTCTTTACTTTTTAAATACAAAATTATATTTTATTAAAATTAATTGCCTCAATTACGTAATAAGAGAGAATATGATAGTACCTTATATATTATTCTGCTCATAATTAAGATATTCAAAATTTTTGAATAATTAAAAACCTTTCAAAGTTACAATTTCAAAACAACATATAGAGTAATTTGCATGCTATAACGTTTTGCTAAAACGAAGAGCTGAACTACTTGCAACTACTTTTTCGTAGCCCTGATTTTCTGTCTTATTTTTTCGTACTTCGTCACTTAAGCACAGGTCCGAATGACTCTACAGTCAAGGGTTATTTACTTAACTGTAATTGCGCCCTGCACTGTGTGCAAAAAAAAGAAGCAAATTCATGAAAAATGAAACTTTACCAGAATATTGTTGTATCATAATTTTATGAAAATGTTGCGTTATAAAATGATCTAATAAAAAAACTCTTTCAATGCGGCTTGGCTGTAAAAAACATTGTGATTGCGATTAAAGGTTCTACAGCCTTATCAGATACGGAATCACGACAAAAAAGTGAGTAACGGAATGTAAACTTTATCGATCTCGCTTTGAGACGTGAAACAACAGCGTGTTTGTACAACTGACAGTCAATATAATGTTTTTTATACAATAAATGTACAACCATTGAGTAAGAAAAATATTTTCTGCTAATGCATTTCAGCTCTGCATTATTATATTAAATAACAATAATTTTATAAATTGCGTTCACTCTGTTTAAAGATAACTGCCAGCTGATAAAATACTAAATAGTCCGTGTTTCGATAAATGTTATTCTTAAGATAGTATTATTAAATACCTTTTCATCATTACTTTTCCGAAACCCAATAACTTTAATAAACAATTAAAATAGCTGCCATCGTTTATAACAATTAATTCCGAATTGATATAATTAAAAAGCAGAATACTGGATGCTTTGGCTTCCCTCTTAGAAAGGTAAACATTTAATGCCGCGGAATCAAGTTTCACTCAGAGTAGTCTACCGCGAGAAATTTAGAATACATAAACTTTTAAGGGAAGCCTATAGATAACCTTAAAGATCGCCAGCTTCTAGAATATATATATATATATATCAACTTTGCTGAACTTTAATTAGACGTCAAATGAATTACAACCGACTCTCGGCCAGAATGCCATCATAGTCGGGCACTAATTATTAATAATCAAAGCTCCCCAGTCCGATTCTCCTCCGCTTATAATTAAAGACTCTCGGCCGAACCTTTATAGAATCATCCAACGCGCCTCGACAAGTGCCCGCCGACAGCTTGATGCAATTAGCTCGCTGTCAGTCAAGAGCCATTAATAACCGGAAAAGAAAAAGCTACGTCGAAGCTTCAAGCTCCTCGAGACATACCCTGGGAGAAGAGCCGTGAAAGCTCGAACGCGCGACGACACACAGCGGGAACAGCGGCGGCAGCTCACATCTCCGCCAGTCCACCTCTCTGCGACGCTCCTCTCTCGGCGCACCGGTGAAAAAAAACCAATGACAAAAAAACAGACGCACTGCTCTCTCTCTCTCTCTCTCAGGCCGAACGCGCGCCGAGGCCCTTCGCCGAGCAGCGGCAAAAGTGCATCCGGAGCGACGACTCCGTCGAAACTGTTGTGTCCGGCCGCGGCGGCAAAACTCGCTCTCTTCCCACTCTCTCTCTCTGCTCTCCGCGAACTCCGAGAATACAAAGTCCGCGTATATACACGGCGTTTCGGTGGGGCGCCGTTTTTCGGTAGGGGCGACCCTGCACGCGCGCGACTCGTGCGCGCGCGACGGCGCAGAGCTGCTTTGCGGCTGCGCCGAGAGCCGAGCCGCCGTGTACCCCCCAGGACGAGAGCGCACCGCCGTCCGGCGTCCGCGGGCCGAGCTTCTGCCGGGAGAGGACTTTTTACCGACACAGTACCGCGAGCCGAGAGGCGCCGCCGCTTTCAGCTGAGCTCCTGTGCCGCCGCCGTTTTTTTATTACCTCGCCCCGGTGTTCGGGCACGACACGATATTCTCTCTCGCCCCCAGGTAGGTGTGCGCTTTCGAGTTCTCGAGGTATATATCCCACCCGAGGAGGTGGACGGGGCCGCCGACGAGGAGAATGGCTGACTCTCGTTCGCCCCGAAGCTCGTCGATAAAGCTGCGGCGGCAGCTGACTTTCTCGCGCGCAAGCTCGAGCTTTCGACACGGCGAAGGAGATCTTTATCCCCTCTCTCTCTCTCTTTACTCCTCAATGGACGTCGGCTTCTCCGTCCGCGCTGCACACGCGTTTTCTTTCGGGCTGATATATATTCTCGCACGCCTCTTTCTTCCTCGCGTGTTTTTAGATTTACGCTGCATGCACTTGCCGCCGGGATTTCTCCCCCGCCGCCCCGCGCGCCTGCTCTTTCTCTCTTGACGAGGCGCGATGAAAGGGTGGAGAGGAGCGGTGAATAGCTTCGTTTGTAGCGTAATTTTGGGTTTAAGAATCGTGGGAAGGGTGGCTTATTTTTATCGTCAAGTTAGTAGGTCGAACCGGAGAATTTTTCGTGGTCGATAATTGGGTATCCAATAATTATTATAGGATATAAGAATAATTTCTGAATTAAAGAGACTAATTCCTTCGATAGTAATTTAAAAGTTTTTATTGTGAATCTTTCGCGTACTGGATGATTTTTAAGTAGATAAACTACTCGTTTTGTTGAGTCTTAAAAACAATCTTGAGTGATAAATTGTTTGTCTTTCATCAAATAGTAAAACAAATTTTAAAGAAGATGGCAAAAAATCTTTATTAAAAGTTTGCAAAAAAAATACGATTTTAATTGAATGCTTTTAAAGGCTGCATAAAAAATTATTTTAACTTGCAATTCAATTGGCTTACTTTTCAAAGATAAACTTAAAAAATGTGATTCACTTATCTAGATTCCATTGAAATGTTTGATAAAGTCCGAGTTTTTGTCTTCCTAAGTTTCCATCTCTTTAATTAAGTGCAGCTATTTTTACATGAATTTTTCAGACGTACCTGAACTTTTTATCTCAACTATAGAAAACTCTTCTTCGAGCAAATAAAAGCGGGAAAACTCGGTTTTGCATATTTCTCTTTTGACCTCGAGGAGAAATTCGCTGGTTTGCAAGTCAAAGGAGGAACAGAAAAAAGAATTAGACGAGAAAGAAAGAGAGAGAGAGAGAGAGAGAGAGAGAGAGAGAGAGAGAGAGAGCAGTGTAAAAGCGCTTAGTCGCTGCTCTTTTTATTGTTTTCCTTTTTTCTTTCCTGAATCGCGTGCAAACGTGCGACAAAAGAAACGAGCGAACGACTGTGAACTTTTATTGGAATGGTAATTGGTTTTTCACTCGCGGATTGTAGGATTTTGATGCGGGTTAAAAAGTACAGCGAAAAATGGTTTAGAACTTCCTTTTTTATTCTGAAAATTAGTGTTTTTTAAAAAGAGTAATAAAAAGATGATTTTCGCGAAATTAATTTATCGAAAAGTTTAAATCCGAAAAAATGTAGGTAAACTAGAGTTAAAAATAAATTTATGAACAGAATATATTTAGAAAAAATGTTGCAAAAAGATTCTTGAAACATTGACGTATTAAGTAGAAAATTGAATTACTTAAAGTTGTTTTGACTGAAAGCTGAAGAGATCTAAGGCTCTTCTTTTTTTCTTATACGAAAATTGTATTATTAATTATTTATTGATTTAATAATACAAGTTCAACCAATATTCGTTATTGAAATTCCATGTTCATGCCGTTGTTTATCTAATCTATCGTCTAGCTCATATTTTTGATTCCATTATCTACAAGGTAAAATACTTCATAGACGTATGGAATTAGAATCACATATTCATTTATAAAAATGCATAAGTATAAAAAAATCAAAATTACTTTCTTTCAAAAGGAGATAATAATGTATTGTGCACTGTTTTGCGCAATCTTCTTTACCATCTTTACATTTTATCAGGTCTAATTTGCTCCAGCTCTCCTTCAATTTGTCTCGTCCTTTTTCTTCGATACTTTCGCGTCTTGTTACACTTTCAGGGTTCAAACTTATTTACACCCTTCTTCGTCTAGCTTAAAGTTTGTACCGTATTCTTTTCAAGAACCTTGTCCGTCTGAATATACTTCAAGTTTCCGTATTTTTATATCAGATTTAAAGGGTTTAGCCTTGCTTTAATCTTTTTGTGATTACTTTAAAAGTTGTACGTTTTTAGTTTTTCTTTTATGATGTAATTTAAATTCTAAAAAGATAAATCTTGCTCTTCGTTTTTCCATTAAAAAAAAAATGTTTTACTTTCAGAACCTGATTTTCATATTATCCATAATTCTTCTATATTCAGGGTTTATCTATATTATTAATAGCTGTATGAAGAATCTTGTTTTTTTCCTTTATTATCTACTACTCAATCTTCTCTTCTTGACCTGTTTAGATTTTTGAGTTTATCCATGTTTTACTTCGCCATCAATCTTTCTTAAATTACCTTTTACAGTTAATGCCATTAACTTCTTAATGACTTGTCTTTTTCCTTTTAATTTTTTTTTTTTTTTTGTGATGGGACTATTTAAACTAACAAACATTTTTATGTACTGTCTGTCCTTTTTCTTTCTCTTTCCGGCTGCGTTTGTCATGATTATTTCCTGCCTCGTCTTTTGTTGTTATACCGTTTATACTTTTACGTCTTTTTCCTACACTCATTTGTCTACCCCAAGAATTAATTTTTTTTTGTTCTCAGTAAGAGTTTTACCGCAACTCCTTTCTCACAATTATAATGCTTTCCATCTTCAAAGCTGTTATTTCACTTGTTTGAATTGCAATTGCTTTTATTGCTTCTCGTGGCGTTTCGTTTAATATTTCTGCTATCTTTCACTATACTCTACTCTGTGGCTGTCATCTTCAAAACCTGATATTTCTTGTGATGACTTTTTTTACGACCGCTTTTATCTTTACACCGAGTACCTGTTTTCGTACTTCTGGCATGGTTATCTACCTCGTGCTTGTTTTACATGCCATCCGCTTAATTCCTCTGAAATTAGGTTTCTCAGAGTCTTACCGCAACTTCACATTTCAATTAATTTTTGCACAGATCGGATCCTCGCCCACTAGAAGCTTTCCCAAAAAGGCAGCTTTTACTTAAAAAAATCCAGTGCCGCACAGCAGCGCACGCGATCGCCTCGCTTCCTCGGCGTTCGGGAGAAATTTCTCGAGCCTCGATAACGCCGCAGCTCGTTTCCGCTATCCGCGACGCTCGCGCCGCGAGTATACACATTCCTCGAGGGCAAGTATACACGCCGCTTCCAGGAGTCGGACGCGTAACGAATTGCGTCAATCGCCTGCAGTCCAGCTCGTCTGTCAGCTTACGCGGCGAAAATCCTATACTCCACCCGAGCGACACGTGCACGCTCCTCCCGCGGCGCGTCGCTTTTATCATTCTCGAATTGCCCCCGCGACGAGGAGCTTTCAGAGCGGGCCGCGGCGATTGTTTGCTCCGCCGCGGGAGATAAAGAGAGTCGCGAGTACGCTTTCACGAGGAAAAGCGCGCGCGGCCTCGTTACACGTTCTTCGTCCGGTACGTCTCCTCTTTTTCTTATATATATATATATTTCTTTTTTCCTCCTCTCGTCGCTACCGAGATTTGGGTCGTGAAAAATTTATGGGGTGTCGTTATCTCGAGCGCGCAGAAGCGCCTCGGAGACACAAAGCTCTTCTTGTTTTTCTTCTTCCTCCTTTTGCTCGTGGCGCGCAAATACACTCGTGGAGGAAAACTTGGAGAGCGGGCTTGAAACTTTGTTGGAATTAAAGATTTGTTGCTACGGACTCTTTAATCGGGGTTTGAATAGAGCAGAAAAAAATAAGTCCCTTATTGTATTTCCTCAAAACAGGAGCACTGAAATGTTTAGATACGATTAAAGAATAATGTAAATTTGTCGAAACGTAGAAGACATTTTTTGTCGAGTATATCAAGACCGAAAATTGCTAATGGTGAATTTGAAATTTTGTATTGCAGAATAACAACTTTTCATGCGGCAAAATGTACAAGATTGCATCATTGCTGCTACTCGCCACGGTAACTTTTACAAGTGCTTCCGACATCAACATTTATTCGCTACAAGTTTTCGCGATACCAATAGTACCTCAATATTTCAACTGGACTTCTAACGGTACGATCGTAACCGCGTTGGTTAACTTGCTACATAGCTTTTTATTTATTTACAATTTCAAGCAGACGCATAAATATTACCACTGCTCTTAGCTGTACTTCTAGAACGTAAACTCTGAATTGCAGAAGGAAGGAACGAGTATCGATACGAGGCATCTCTGCTCGATTCGCCCGATTTGCCTTCCTGGATTCATTACACATACAGTAAACGCACGCATCGTGGTTATTTGTACGGAGTGGCTCCGAAGAACCAAAACAATTTTAAGGTAATCCGCGCGACGCTTTGGTGGCAGCTCTCTTTTCGCAAGACGACTGTCACTTGTAATTATACAAGTTTCCCCGTTTAATTTCAAATTTCAGCTGCAAATTATCGCTTTGAACAAGACGACTTACGAGACGAGGGAAAAGGTCCTGGAAGTCGCCGTGTCAGAAAACGACAACGTTTCCAAGTACCAAATCCAATTAAAAGTGAATAACTGGAACGTCGAAGACATGTTCGATCGCAACAGGACGGAGACTCTTTTCGATATTTTCAGGTAAAGCTTTTTTAACTCTGCTTCTTTCTCCAAAGGCAATTAGGAAAGACGAATATTGGTTTTGGAGGGAGAAAATAGACCTATTAGAATCGTTGACGTCTAAACTGAGTTTTAAAGATAAAAGAATATTTAATCAATTATTTTATTGTCCACGAGTACTGCTGGCATCATTATTATCAATTAAGTGATAATTAAGTTATGCAATCAACATCGCTCTAATTTAGAGTACAGTATTTAATAAAAAATAGTCGCGGTAATGTTATTTTAAAACGATAATAAACGTCACAAGTCATTTAATTAGCAAACAATACAATAAACATATATAACGAACTGCTTACATTTAAGTCGCCGCGGCTTTTTTTTTTATTTTGAAAAGAAACAGTGCTCAATTAAAAGAAACTTAATTGACGTAAAGGCTGCTTATTACGAATTGTATCATAAAGCACTCGTTATGGTGAATTACATAACCCGAGGAGTGCGCCATCTAATTTTTAATTTAAGTAGAATTTTACTGCCCTCTTTAATCCGACACTTTCAGCGAATTTCTTACTATTGTGAAACAAATTTCTTAGAACTAGTTTGGCATCGTTGTGGATTGAATAATAACAGTATATCAAAGAAAATATGTAGTTCCGCTAGGAAAACTTTTTACGTGGCTGCTGGTTAAAATGAGTCGAATCTTTTTATCGACAAACTTTTTTTTGCAAATTTTGTCGCATTACAGTTTTTTTGTGTAACATTGCGACCCACATTAAATACCTTACTGTTCTTATTAGACTTTTTATTCTAATAAAAAAAAAATGGAAGGTTTCACTATGATTTTATACTTTGTACAGAAACTATTCTCGTTCAATTATCATTTTTATCACACGCCCATTGTATTATTTGATTACGCCTATTAGTGTATCAATATATCTAAAAGTATGTGCGTCAATATGCGCAGGTGTCGCGTAAATGTAAATTGCTCAAATTATATTCCGCTTAAAAGTCTGTCAAACAAAAACAGAAGTACTCCACTTGCCTTATTCGAGGCGTTCCGTTAGTTTACAAACTTAAGCAAATCCCGTAGGCTTAAATTTATGCGCATTTACAATATTCCAATTTCAGATGTATATTTCTACGATTGAAAACTGATTTATCCTATTTGCAGTCACTTCGCTGAATTTAAACGATGCTTAACTTTTCAAAATGATAATTTTGGCTAATTACCGCGGAAGCAAGCATTTTTTTTATGCATCAGTTTCTCCTGCTATGTCTAACTCCAAATATAAGAAGTTTTTATAAAATTTCTAAAAATTGCAATAACTTAAAATTTCATCCATTTCAATATTTTCAAGAATAAAGCAAGTGCGAACAATCGTTAGATAACTAATTTTAGAGTAAATTATCCGTTAACTGCTTTAAACAAATTTCCAATTACGCTTCGTAGGAAAAACATCTGGAGAAACGCGACGGATTTACAGCTGACTTTTCTGGCCCCGGCCGTAGAATTGGGTGCCCGCTATCCGCTGAAGCCAGGCAGCGAAGTGGGGTAAGTACTTTTTACCTTCCGAGAACAGCTCTTTTTGTCGAACCCTTCAATGGCGGCATTGTGCACCGACGCGATAATGCATCGATGATTCACGGCTCTCGTTGCATATACGCACTTGTATATGTTTCTGCATGTAAAGTAAATATTCAAATCTCGGAGGCAATTATTACTTGCGTCGAGCGAAACTGGGAAGTTCGTAACAGAAATTATTCTTGATCGATATTTTTTTTTCTGCGCGACGACCGAGATTGTTTATTAAATTAATGATTTTGCTACCTGAATCGTTTATTTTTCATTGCGCAAGATTATGATTTGAAATGTCAGTTTTCTCGATTGAAAAGGTTTTTTTACGAAAAATTACATTAAAACGATGAGCAACACATTTTTAAATAAATATAACGTAAATTACTTTTGAATCAAGTTTCTTTCTTTCTATTTTACTCGTAACTCATATAATTAAATTTTCTCTCCCCGCTCTTTTCAAAATTTCGGAAGCAGCCGATAACCCAACACACCCGGCAAAGCCGTCCGCGAGGCAATGTAACACACCGTTCCAAATGCGTTCCCATTGTCACCGTCAGACAATTCAAACTCTCGGTGTATATATAGAACCCGTCCTTCGGGCGACAATGCCCGCAGTACGCACCGAGTTACAGCACGGTATATACACCTCGAGCGAGAACTCCCCTTTCACCCAAAAATAGATCAAAATCCAAGGCAGTAGTCGGCGGTGTCGCCCTACAACAGCCAAGTCGCACCGATAACGGGAACACCCGCGGGGGGGAAAAACAGCGCGAAACTCAATCGACATCTCTCTCCCTCTCCTCCCGGGACGAAATATCGCGAATATCGGCAATTAAACCGGCTTCGGCGGGGCCGCGGGAAAACAGCTCGCGCGCGCGCGCGAGAACTCTTCCGCTATCGCTCACTCTGACGTTAATCGGCGCGCGCGCGCGCGCGGGAACGCCGATCGTCCGACCCGCCGCGCGGAAAAGAACGCCGTGACGCGAGCGGCCCAACGCGCGGTCACGTTACGTTAATGTAATTGCATTCTGCGCCGCGAGCGCGCGGGGGGAGGCTATCTCTTATCTTAGGGCTTCCCTCGGATCTTGGAGGGCCCCGAGGTCCTCCCCCCCACCCAGCCAGACCGAGGAGGATCGCGGTATACGGTCGTCGCGCCGCTGTTTTTGTCAGCCGTCTGGAGATGCTTCTTTGCTCGGGGGGGCGAGTCGTCGGCTGGCGGAATTCAAGAGGTTTCGTATATACGGTTCGAGACTTTGGGAGAAGTTCGACTTTGTTGATTCGTTCGAGTGATGATAAAATGGATGGCGCGACTATTTTTCGCTGGGAGCGGCGAGTTTTTTTTTTGTTTAAATGATGAAATTTTTATTTCGGAATTATTCTTGGCGAGATTTACAGTATTGGATTGAGTTACATCATTTTTTGTTGAAAATTCATGATGTGCATTGGGAATAATTTTATACTCTTTTCTGGCGGTATAAAGTTTTAGTATTATAGAGATGCATATTCATAATATAATTAATGGACAATAATTTTGCTCTGCGAATGATGTAATTTAATTAATTCAGCACGGCGTTCTTAATTGTTCTTTAAGATTATTTAGTTTTTCAATAAACTAAACTTTTAATGTATCCTAGATTTATATTTGTAAGTCGTTCTACTTTGTTTTAAATGTGATATTCTTTGAATAATCCGAATCAGTGAAGCCCCGAAGGTCTATAAAGAACTAATAAAAGTTTCAAAAGCAGAAACAATATTCTAGATTTTAAGCGATCACTTATCAATTAGTTTTACACAATGTTGACCAAGTTTGCACTATTTTAAAAAATTATAAAATCCTTTTATAAATATGAATTGCAGATTCCATTGTAAAAGAAATCTACTTCGAGATACAAAAAAGAACCGGTCCGCAGCAATTAGAAAAAAAAGCCGAGGAACAAAGTATAAACCGCTTAAGTAGAATTAGCCAAGTATGGTAAGACACCGATGCACTCATTGTTGCAGCTATATTTATATATGAACACATAAAAAAGGCGGCTGCTTCAATCCCGTCCTCCCGATCGGCGCAAGATCCAGCGACGCCGGCGCTCAAAATCCGGCACCGGCCAACGAGTTTAAAATCGCAAAAATACCTCGCCGCGCACAATGACACACTTTTTCCCCGGCGTCTTTTCAGTTCGACGGCGACATATCGGCCGCTACGTCTTTCCGCGCCTTTCCACGCGCAGCCGCGACGCCGGGCACAGCGGTGCACGGGCCGGCGTCGCGGCTCGTAGGACACGCGAACTTGGCGCATATATAATACACCGAGCGCGCGGCCTCGCCAAAAATAGCCGTCCCGATCCCGCCTTCCTCCCCCCGCGGCCCGACCTCTCGATTTACCCGTCAGGACCAGATTGCACGTGTGCCGATCCACCTGAGATCATCGCCGCGAAGGCATCGCGCGTCGCGCAACAAGTGGGAGCTCGGGGAGCTCCGAGTCGAGTCACGTATATACGATATCGGGAGAGCTTACCCAGCCAGCGACGACGGCGACGGCGACGACGTGTCCCGTCCATCCAGTCCTCTCTCATTCCTCCGAGCGGCCGCCTACGGAGGGAGACGCGGAGCCGCAACTCGCCGAAACTCGCCGATCGTCTCCCGGAGAACCGCACACCACCACTGTCACTGTCACACAAAACTCCGTAAGCACGCCGAGAGATAGACCGAGAGAGAGAGAGAGAGAGTCGCTTAGCCGACGGCTAAGTGCCTACTGAGGCAAAGCAGCCCGCGGCCCCACGCACCGGCCAGCTTTACTCTCTCGAGCGAGTGTGTATTGTAGTACGCGCCGGCACACACAGCGCCTCGCGACTCGCTCGTCACGCGCCGGCTCTCCCTCTCTCGCGAGCGAGCTCCTCCGCTCCGTCTTCTTTTAACTGTTTATTCGCCCTCTCTCTCTCTTCTCCTCGATTCGGGCTCGAGAGCTCCGCGTGTGTGTCTTCTTTCGAGTTTCCAGAGAGAGAGAGAGAGAGATTCTTTTTATCTCCGGCTCTTTTTTTTTCACCGACGCCTTTTTTTGCCCCCCCCCCCCCTCGCCGCCCGGTGCTTTCCTTTGTGCTTTTTGCCCGGAGGAGGCGCTTTCAATTTTCAGCCTCCGAGATCCGAGAGAGTTTTTTCGCATTTTAAATGCGAGTTTAATTAGTGTTTGGGTTTCGCTCCTTTTTTTTTTACGAACGCGCCGCGGACGAAAATAGATTTGTCGAGGTGGAAAGTGATCTGGGAGTTGGAGGGGAATCAGGATGTGTCCTTATGCACGTCGGCGAAGTGTACAAGGAAATGAATGATATCAGACCGTGTTAGAAACTTGTTAGTTATTGCGGAAAGTATACGACTTAAAATTAAATAATGTATTATTGATACAATTTTGATGTGGATATACATTAGATTTATTTTTAGGATGAATTGTACTGATTGAAAAAAGTTTCTCGAATAATTTTTATCGATCAATTTTAGTAACATTAGCATTGAGTTTAAAAAAATTATTCACATAATTGATTGAAAATTTTAATGGTTTTTCTAAAGTCCTTTTAAACACAATTGCACAATAATATTTCTAACTCCATGCTTTTATAAGCATTGCACAATTAAACGTCTCTCAAAGGAATATTTTTCAACGCGTATAAAGACAAAGTTATAAATTATCTAACATCTTTTAAAAATGTTATTATCGATGTAGATTGTACAGCTAGAAGATAATTTTTATTTGGTACTCACATAAAATAATCTAATCAAACAGGTAATATAAATTTGATATTCAGCCCAGTTAAAATTCAACGCACTTTGATTACTATATTCGCAGTGCTCTAGAAAACTGATTTTGAAAATAATTTTTAAATTTGATCAATTTAATATAATCAATTTAAAAGCTTAAAACGTTTGATTTTTATTTAGCAGCAGAATAAATAAGCAAAGCACTGAATTCCCGGGGCAATAAATGCCTTCGAATCTTCCACTTTTACTCTTTGCCTGTATCAACCAAAATCTGCTCTATCGGCTAGAATAGATGAAAACTAAACGAAGGCAAAGCCTCCCCGTTCGAACGTACATCTTCAAGTTTCCAAAGTTAAACATGCAAAAGCTTTAAAAGTCAAGATTTGATTTTCGACTTACGCACGTCGAGGAAAGCAGATAGCAAATTACTCTCAACCGCGCGATATAGTTTATCAAATCAACAGATTCAACTCGTTCCGGCTAAAACTTTATTTGAATTTCTTCTCGAGCGTTCGCCGTACTTCCCTCCTAACGAAAATCGACATAAACAAATCGAAAGAGCGCACAAAACCAAAATAACGCAAACCCACATAAGAAACGAGTTAGAATCGCGGCTCGACCGTATACCCTCTTCGTCTGCCTCATTCACCGTTATTATCTCTCCCTCTCTCTCCGCCTCCTCTCGCTCCGTCTTATCTCTCTCTCTCCCACCTCCGCTCTCTCTCCCTCTCTCTCCCCGTCTCGCTCTCCTCGGTTCTGCTTCCGCATGAATGGCAACGCGAGGCGCGCGCTTACGTCGATACGTGTGACGATGCAAACATAGCGGGGCGTACGACTCTCCGCGCGGCGGAGATAATATGCACGCTCCCCGCGAACGTGTGTGCGTGCGTGTATGATCCGCGTGCACGCAAGAGAGAGAGCATCGCGGCTCCGCGGATAAATAGATGCTGCTTTATTAGTGCAGTTGGACGCGCGAGGCGGATTGCCGGTTTTCTCTATCTCTCGCCTTTTTTTTTCTCTTCGTGGTCTCTATTTTTTTTTTTTTTTTTTTTAAACGCGTTTAATTTATGCGCGCGGGCGCTTGACGCAAGGAGATATAGGAGGATCGTTTGAAAATTGAAATTTGGCGCGGACCGATTTTTTTATGCTAATCTGGTTTTCTTGACGTTCGCTCCCGGTTTGATACGAGCGACTACGATTGCGGAAGACCGTTTTGCGACCGATGCGGAAGCGTCGCTGCTGCCGTTTAATATTATTTAATTATACGTTATTTAATGGGTGGCAATTTGCGCGAATGCGACAAGTGGCGGGTAATTGTTGCGACGAGGCTTAACTTCAGGTTTCAGTACTTTTAAGTTATCGATTGCTCGAATCGAGAAGTGTGATAAAATTTGTTGAATCTTTCAATTTTTCGAACGGCGACGTTAAGAAAATTTTAACGCAACGATAAAAATTCTAACTAGAAAACGATTTAGCGAACGATGAAAATAAGCGCTGATTTTTATCTTTATTAAAAAGTGGTTGAATAATAATTTAGCCTTAGTTTATGCTGATTTTTTGTCAAGCTTTCAAAATATGCAGTAAACAAGACTTGACACGATAAATTGGAACAAGTTTCAAGGTTGCCGTTTAACTACAAATTGAATTGTCAGACATACTTTTATCTTTTCATACGAGACGATGACAATAAAGTATTAAATATTATCTCAATTGTCGCGTATCTATATTTAAAACTTGTTTATATTTCGCGGTACTATTTTTATTCAGAGGCTACTGCTTACTATAATCTTACTCACGTTTGTTTTTTTTTCTAGCAGATACTACCAGCATTCGATGATATCAATTCTTAAAAAAAGCAACAACTCTTTTTTTTTACAGCGAGTAAAATTACGTGAATTAACATTCACGAAGCTAAAACTACTATAATCCTTATTATAAAAATGCGTAAAATGTGAAACTAGTTACCAAATTCTACTGTACTATTACCTCTGCACAGTTGCAGTAGATGATACATAATTCAAATTAAACTGTACAATATGAGCAATATTTACATACACCGCATGCTAAAGTCTTTGAATTTTCTGGCAAATCAAGTCAACCCGCTTGAAATAATGAAATAAAAGTATTCTCTCAACCTGTCATCGGTCTCAAAGTTATATTTCAATAATTATTCAAATCCAAAACTCCTTAACATAAACAGACAATTGTATATATAATAACCGTTACCTAAACCTTCCGCGCGAAAGGTGCAAATCAGCAGAGCTTATCCCGTTGGCCGCCTCTCCGCCCAATCCAAATAAAGCCAGCAAAACTCCTTCCAGGACACCTTGCCGCGATCGGCAATTACCCGAACTGTCTCGGAGCCGTCATTTTTTTTTCTGTTTCTCTCCGCCGCGTCGCGTCCCGAGTGCGATGCACCAGTCGGCTGCGGCGGCGGCGGCGGCGGTGGCGGCGGCAGCCACGCGGTCGCGCTCTTGTTTCTTTGCAACGCGAGAGTCCCGGCATCCTTGGGGTCTACTCTATGACGCACGAGCTCCGTGTGCCGTCGGCCGCCAAAGCCGGAGAGAGAGAGAGAAAAAGCGCGACCGTCAGGGATCGGATTCGCTCTCGCTCGCTCGCTCCGCGGACGTCATTTCAAATCGCTTTATGGCTGTTTTGCTCGTTTTTAGCGGCATTATTTCAGCTCTGATTTGACGGGATTCTTTTTCTCCTGAGCCTCGAGCCGCGTATGATACGGGTGGAATATCGCTTTCTGCGCGACTCGTTGGGGATTATTAGCGGATCGTGCGGGCTTCTCTTTGTTTTAAAAGCGGCGAATATATATGCTCGCTTCGCGCTTACTTTCGCGAGCGGAGATAAAGTTTTTTTCTCGAGCTTACTTTCGGTGTAATCTCTTAAAAGGGACTTTTGGCTTTTATGAAAATCAATTACTAAATGTTCGAATCGCCGGTTATTTTTGCTTAAGATAATAAATTGTATTTTACCGGTAGTACCGGCTACTTTTGAACCGGATCTCTGTGTTTTTAAATATAGTCTTGTGTGCGGTGCGTAGTGTAAAGAGCGCGCAAAGCTTTATTACAGGTTTTCAGAAATCCGAAAGAAAACCTTGTTTAAAAGACCGTAAAAATATGAAATACCGTATCTTTTTTACGATTCCGAGTAAAAGCTCGTTTATAATTAAATTTATTTTTGAACATTTAACAAGAATTTGTTATTTTATTCTAAAAATCTAGATTTCGTCATTATTAAATTTGTCGCAAGTCTTTTTATTCTCAGAAATTTCAGATACTTAACTTTGAATATGATGATGCGACTTTTCGAGAGCCGTGATAACGGACGATAAATATATACATCAACGACGAATCATGAAAAATGTATGTGTCATGTTTGAAGTAAAAATGTTAGTCAGCGACATCAAGCGTTTGGCGCTCCATTTGATAAAGTAACAAATTTGCCAAAAACAAAAGATTTTCAATGATTCTTTCAAAAATAATTTTTACACTTTCATTGATTCCATGTAATAAATGTTTGCTTTTTTTTATGTTTCAGAACCGTACTTAGACTCGGCAGTGCAATGCCGTTTTCGAATGATTTGCAAAATCTGGAGAAAGAGTTGGAACCGATTATGAAGAAATTCACTACTTGCGACTTCAAGAAAGTCTCCTTTTACCGCTTATCCCGAGGCTTTGAATTCGACTGGTGCTATTTCAGACTGGTACGCTCAATTTTTAAATTCAATCTTTATTTTAAACCTCGAAATATTTTCCCTCGTACCAATTCTTTATAAAAATGTTTCAAAATACTGTGCCTTACCAAAATTTAAATGATTATAATGCCATGTAAAACCTCGAGAGACGTACACTAAATCTTTTCGTTCCAATAAAAAAATCTCTTAGAATCCATGTAGCAAGACTGAAACGCCGTGCGCTCGAGCCATAAAAACGCAAGACATTCTCCGTCGACTTATCTCTTGCATAAAATTTTTAGTGTGATAAAGTGCGGCCCGAGGATAATATGTCGAGTGTAACTTCGGACTCTGTGTCATGCTAATGCCACGTTACAGTTTACAGCCTCGCGTTGCAGGTGCTCTTGAAAGCTCACTTTTGGGCTATTACGATTTTCGTGCTTTTATACTTTTAAACTGCGCAGTCGTGACGCGGGCACTAAAATGCGGACGGTTCGCTGTAAAACGGGTAAATGACGAGAAAATGAAAAGTTTAAGTTCGCGCAATAACCAATGAAGGTCTACATTTACAGTCGAAGTTACGTAAATCATTCATTTAATCATTTTTTAAAGAGGAGTGACAATAGATAATAATCTTTACATAAAACGAAAACTCGGTATAAAAAAAGCCCCAAACAATCGTTTCCATCGAAACGTAACGTCCTACCTTACCCCCACAAAAGACGAACTATTCGTTAACCCCTCCAAATCCGCCCTCCAGATCGAGGACGGCTACGGGCCGCAGCAGGAGAGCGCGAGGCGCGACATGAGCGCGAGCATAATCGGTCTGCCTTCCTCGGTCGAGAGGTCCGAGTGGCGCTGGAGCCAGCCGCGCAGGTCCCAGCTGCCGACGCGCAGCTACCGCCGGGAGATCATCACCAGCGTCTTCGTGCCCGTCCTCCTGCTGCTGCTGCTCGTCGGATTTTTGAGCGCCGCCCTCTGCCTCCGTCACGACGATCTGTGAGTATACTATACATTTTGGCGAACGTTAAATCGGGATGATGAAGGGCGACGGGGATGAAATGTTTTTTGATGAAATGATTAATTGTAAAATTAATTGTATATCGCGAGAGATGTGAAATTAAATGAATTTCTTTAACGAACGAAGGTGATTCATTTCAGACTGAACTGCGGGTTTCCTTTATAAATCCTGCAGAGACAAAGATAACGGTTATGTGGTATTTATAAATATTTGTCACGGGGAAAGAAATTTATTTTACTCGTGAAAATTTTAACTCGATTTCTCATCGGTCAAGTGCGGCGTGTACTTTTTTTTAAATAATTGATTTGTACAGTTGGCTAAATACAGTCACCGGGAATAAGGTTTCATTTAAATAATATTTTAAAGAAACCCAAGTCAAAATTATTTGCAAAATTTTACGACTAAGCCTCTCGTTATTGTTCACCCACTGCATATTCTGCCGGTGCTTAAAAATGATCATTTGATTTTGTAGTTCCGGGATTATTTTACGCTACGTACTAACAGACCCGCGAATGAAAGCTTTATCATACAATGGGAACGACACTACTCTTGACCACCCAACTTCAATAGGAAGACAAAGAACGTGCTCCGAATGAAACTCAGATTTCCTTTTCGCAAAACGAAAATCTAATTTCCTTTCGATTAAAAATTTAATTAAATTCACACAGGATAATTTTTAGTTCTCTTCTAAAGTGTCAGCCATGACAATTTATCAAATCCTCGATTGATTGAGCAGCTATTCACATCCAGAGCTTCAGACAGATCGAGGATACATACGAAACACTTTGAAATAACATATGACTTGTTGAGATCGAAATAATTTGGAGAACCAGTCCTGGTTCGTGTCTGTACTCGCGGCATTCTCCCCTTATGCGGAACAAATAAGTCTTTGTACTTGTAAAGCGGTTTTATCCAGAGCAAACTGGTATAATGATCGGAATCGAAAATGGACTTTATCGATCTCCATTTTTAAGCTCGGTGGAGACCTGCAGCAGCGCCGTCGCCGCGTTAATGTTCGAAGAATCACTTGCAATTACTGTAACGATCGAATTATGCTAATTTCGTAAAGTCGTTTTGCAGATATAAAGCATCGATTAATACCTTCGGTCCCGAATTTTAATTCCTCTAAAATTTAAATTACGTATTAAGTTTTCAGATTATACATAACATAATATATAAACATCATTTATTTATCTAATCAATCTAATCTGTATAAATGTTTAATAAATATATAAAAATAAAAACAAAAAAATAAAGTACAGATATATAAAAGCAGCATTATATAAGATGCAGGAATATGTAAAGACGAAGCAAAAAGGTGTATTATGAAGTCCAAAATTCATTCAGTTTACACCTAAATTTTATTAGTTTTAGAAAGAAAATCTTAAAATATGGCACAGAGGATTTTCAATACTCTTAGTTATTATTGATACGACGCCAGTTCGCTTTTTTCCTTTCAAACAAGCTGTAAATATGCCAACATTTCAATAGCTCGTCATCTCGTTAAATGCACTAATCAGTGAAAGCTCCCACGAATACATGGATTTCCACTAAAACTTATTAACCTCCTGCACATCATCACCCGGTTCTCAACTACACAAGAGCGCCTCCAGGAGCATTTCCCATCACCCATTCAACCCGAAGCAATCTTGCGGCCCCTGTCCGCGGTCCCTCGACATCCGGGGTTGCGCTCTTGGAGGGGGGCATTGTTTCTCGCTCCTCCATTCAGGAGAACTCGAGCGCGAAAAGGCCGCGCGCGCAAAGAGCGCGAGAGAGACAAGGCCGGCCGTCTCCGTGACGTCGATCGCGTATATACGCGCCGATGGAAATGCGCGCCGGAGCCGATAAGCCGCCACATAAAACGGGACTGACCTATATGCCGCGCGGCGCGGCCAGCCGAGCGCGATGCGCGGCGCGCGCGCAAGCATTGCGCAACCATACCTCGCGCGAAGTATATATTTATGCGCGCACTCGCGCCGCCTCCCCCTCTCGCCGGTGGCTGGTGTCGACGCGCGACGAGAGTGAGTGTTTACCTTTCTTTGCTGTTTTTTTTGGTCTTCTTTTTTTGGTTTCTCGATTAGCCTTTCGCAGGACTTGGAGATCGGGAGGATGATTGATTTAGAGACCGGTCGTTGAGTGATCGGGCGCGGGAAAAAATGGCTGCTCGCCAGACACTTGGGTAGTGGGATGAAGGAGAGAAAAAAAAATTCGTATTTATAATCACTGCGAAAATTAAGATCAAATGTAAGTTGAAAAGCTGAAGAAGATGGTTTTCTGTTTAAATTTGCATCAGGTCCGTAAATGATAATGAGGTTGAACCAACAAAGCGGTTATCACACCGAATTTATGGCTCCATAAAAATTAGCGATTGCAAACGTTACGTGGAGGTAACTAGAAAGAATGGATCCTCAAAAAATCACAGTTTATACTCAAACCTCACGTAGCCGCAAATCAGTCGCGTCAATTTCGCTCGATAACTCCCGACGGAGATCGCTCGCTCGTGCCGCCGCCCGACGAAGCCATGCATTCCGCGAGCCGTCTGAATTTCTTATGCGGCTCTTAACTTTGTGTCGGGCCGCGCGCTCCCGCCTCGTACATACGGAATAACGCGGCGAGGCGGTTCTCTCTCTCTCTCTCTCTTTATTCAAGTCATATCTCGGGGAGGCTCCCCGAGGCAGACGCGACGGAGTTCGATTTCCCCGATGGACTCTCCGGCGGGCGCCGGAGTTTGCGTACGTGAGAGCTGCTCCGCTACGTGAGCTATACCGCGAGAACGAGGCGGGAAAATGGGAATCGGGGGGCGGGATTTTTCAGTCACGCGCGGATTTAAGCACGATCTTGTGTGTTGCAGGAGGGAGAGAGAGGAGGAGGGAAGTGCATTTGTTTCGTGGAACTGATTGTTTGCTTGAATTTGCGCTGTTCGTTTTTAGGAATGTTGTATGAAGGCTTTATCTATTTGTACAAATAATTACTTAATTTGATAAAATTTTAAGGAGTTGTAACGAATTATGAAAATATCTGAATCTCAACGAGATAATGAAAGAAGAAGAATAAATTTGTATTTATTTAATGTGCAATACTGCCTTAATAAAGTAAATTTACAACTTAATTGGAAGCGCATCAAAAAATAAACGAAAAGATTTAAAAAAATTCTCTAAATTAATCACGACGCCGACAGAAAGCCCAAGTATCAACTCAACGACTATGTTGGGAAGATTGTACAAACGCGTACACCGAATCATTGCGCAACACAATAAATCGAAGTTACACGAAGAATATACAAAGCCGCGCGCGTACAACGCGGGAGAGAAAGAGCGAAAAAAAAATGAGAAAACGTCGAGTAATCCAATTAAGGTATCGGCCCGAGCGAGAGGCCCCGGCGAAGAATAGAGCCATAAAAGAGCGGCGGAAAGCGAGAATCAGAGGGCATACATAAATGCAGGCGCGGCGCGCGGGTAAGTGACCGCGCGCGCGGGCCGACTCGGGCGTTTGTAATTAAGATCGCGAGAGCAACGGTTCGGCGAGCGCACGACAATATACAGTACAAGCGCTCCTCTCCTTCGCTCCCGATGACGCAACGCAGGCGATATATTCGCCAGGCGGCGCGTAACCGACACGACACGCGGCGGGGGCCACCGGCGTGCAGGCGATTCTCTGCCGCGTCCGTGTAATTTACGATCTCGGGCCCGCCGACACCTGCGCCCGAAGATTTTACGGCCGCGAGCTTTCGGGGGTTCTGTATGGTACATACAATGCCGGACCGAGTGGCGGGGGGAGGCTGCTTTTTTGCGCCGCGCGGCTCTCTGCATCGGGCGCTTGTTTTTAAGGTGAGCTGCGATTTACGGCTGTCGGCGGGCGAGTTTTATAGCGTCGCGCGTCGAGCGCCGCTTGATTAAGTCGTGATAAGTGGCGTTTGCCGAGACGAGAGAGCCGACTCGCGAGGCGGAATTATTATTGCTCTCTCTCGCGCCGTGAATTCGCGCGCGAGCTGATGCGAGATGAGTTTCTTTGGCTAATTAATGCGGGAGATTATTTGGGTGGATTTTTGAGAGCTTGTAAAAGGCCAGTTTACGACGGGGAGCGTTGAGTTTGGTGTCTTTTATTTTTTTTCGAGTATTTTTCCATAATTTCGGGAGATTTATGATGGGCTCATTAAAGCCAAAGTTAATAAAATAATAAAAGCTACACTGTATAATCATTATGTCCAAATTTAATCATTTTTATACCTTTGAATGTTGCAATTACGTGGTTGTATTGCGTATTTTATTAGGAGTTTTTTATTGTTCATACATTCTTTTAATAAATAGGAGATTTTTGCAAATTACAAATATTTTTTTTTATTGACAGTTGTATACCTACGCAAAAATAGTTCTGTTTTTATTCGACTTGTATAGAAAATTGTTTACAGAAGCAAATATTTAAAGAAATATGATGTCTCAAATGACGAGGAAAGTTTTAACAAAAAAAAAATGTTTTTCCATCAGTTCACAGTTAACACGATATACTTGTTTTAAATCACAAACACATAATAAAAATGTTCATATCATGTGTATGCATGTTGAAAGGAAACATTAAATTATCTGCGGCGTACATTCTGAAATAGTTACAGCGTTTAATTACATAACTTTTATTATCGCCACCAAAGTGTATGCAAAAATTTACGTCACTAATATTTATTATGCACCGTCACATCCATTACACGGCATTGAAAAAAGCTTCGCGCGCCGAAAACAAATAAACAATTGAAAAGGGATCCTCCTTTTCGAATGCTATTCATTCGATTCAATTGCCGCCTCTCTCTGTTCTCCCGTCGAGCGTTTGCTCTAATTTTTGCCAAACGTAGTTAAATCAGCCTTCTTTTTAACGCACAACGAACCGCAACCTCGTGACGCACGACAATGACGTCACGGTGTCACAACGTGAAATTAAATTATCGCGGACTTCTTTGGATTCTGACTATTCGTCGCTATTTGCCGGAGGCGACGTGGAGAGAAAAAAAAATTACCTATATAAAAAGTACTGCAAGGCATGTATTTGATTTAAAAGTCAGGTGGACGTACTTGTGAATAAACATTATTAGAGTTTTTTTTTAGCGTTTCTTCCATTTTTTTTTCTTTCATATATGTATAGAAACCAGCTTTGTTGGGATAACATTAAAGATCGCGTGCGATCATACATTATAGAAAATTATGTCTATCCTTTTGTCAATAATCGAACCTTATTTCTTAGCTTTTGCAGTATTCTTACGCGGAAAAGTACAGTGTCTAGTATATATGCATAGAAAATACATAAAAGAATATGAAATACTGAACTTGAATGAAACTTGGCGTAAATTTCTTACCATTCTTTCCGTCGCTTTGATACTCTCTTGCGAATGATTGGAAGATTATGCACTTTCTGTTTTCAGTCTTCCAAAGCTTGAAAATGAGAAGTATAAAAAATTAGAAGTCAAAAAGGAAAATTGTTCCTATAAAGAGCTCGGTATACTATAACCATGGAACTTTCTAACGCTTGAGAAAAGTTAAATATTGTTATTTATTTTACAAATACCAATATAATGTGCAAAGTGTCTTGGCAATGATGCGTTTAGGATGTAAAAAATATTGTATTCTTTACAAAAAGTCGGAACATTTTATTATCTTTCCAACTTACCACTTTGATTTACGTACTTTTAAAATATCAATTTATCACGTAAAAAATATATTTTTCTTCGTATTACGATTTATTCAGTTTGTGGGCATGACAATGTAATGATGAAAGGCAAAGTGCAGACAAACGAGAACATTCTAATTTTTTTTTAAATAAAATATGTGAACACTACGTTGTCTTGATTATAAGTTTAAAAAAAAGTTGTTATAGAATCATTAACAAGTAAAAATATTTTTTATATTATCTACATTTCATTATAATCACAGGATATGTTTATGTGTAAGAAACAAAATATTTATATTTTAAACGTAAATTATAAAATGTAACAAAAGAGGCTTATCTGCAAAACAGTATTACCTATCAGTAATTATTATATTTATATAATCATGGAAGACTGCACGCAGAAATATATTGATTACAGTAAAAAATAATGTATGTACATTTTCAAATTCTTAATTAGTTAACTATAATAAAAAAAGATAAAAAAATGTACATATATAGAAAATAATTTGTTTACGCTAATATGTAAAAAATCATTTAATTATTAAATGCAAAATTCTCATTTTCATTTGAAAAACATTTAATGTTTAATAGTCACTTTTGCTTTGTAACTTCTGAAAAAAGCTTGCAGGTATTCATGTATTTTAAACGGATTACCTTCATGTACGGAATTTTGCTTTTTGATATTATATTATCCGCCGTATCGTCGAATTCACTTTGTACTTTACTTTTGAAAAGTAATAAGATGAAAAAGTACTAAAATGTATTATAAACAATCATTCTAAAAGGTATTTTAAATAAAGGTACTGCAAATAAACTGTAAGTTTTTCGGATCCCGAATAATTCGATATGAAATCTTTTCAATTCAACTGCCATAAACTTGTGAACGAAAACTGTGTCGTTTTATCGCGTGGCTATTCTTTTAGTACAAAAGTCACTCGGCGTTTTTGTTTCGAAAGAATGAAACCACCATTATTGTTCTCCTCTACAATTTCGCTATCATTGTACATTTGTTGGCTTGACCTCATTTGAGAAGCCGTAATAATTGTTTTGCTAGATGCATTCTTTTTTCTTTTTTTTTAAAGCCCAGCTGCTTGATTAAACGCAACAAACTAATTCAAATGCTCTCTGAGGTTCCGAGAATAAAATGAGCTTTCAAAAGTAGTTTTTAGATTTTAGAATATTATTTGCGTATAATTTTATGTCCATAATAAAATTAATTAAATTGCTGAGTATGTTTAATCCACTTTTTAATATTTTTATTCGAATATTTTTATGTTAAACGTCTAAAAAAAAAAAATTGAGCAATCCTATTATAAACACCTTTGCACTTTAACAGCTACAAAACTGACTAAACATTTTTCTCGCAACCCTTTTCGGATAGGATGCAATTTTTTCAAAAAAGGTTCCAACAATTCAAACATCAGTTCTCGCGACACCGTCCTTCCGACCTCAAAACTCAAGAAAATGATAAAAAAAATTCATCTTATACGCACAAATTTGACGCGGAGCAAAAACATTTTCAAAACTCCGGCGCAACGTCGGAAAGTCCAAGCGATCGCCCGCGTAAGCATCTGCGACATTCGGAAATCCCTCGAAAACTGGGAAAAAGGTCAAAGCGGCGCGAGAGTCGCGTCTCGTCGTTTCTTTTTTTTTTTCCTTTTCTTTTAAGCTCCGACTCACGACGTCGAATACGGCGATTATAGCGAGCGATAAGCGCCGCGCACGCGAGTAGCTTCGAAATGCAATTCCTGCCTTTGACACGCGGCGTCGTCGTCGTCTCTCTCTCTCTCTGTGCCGTGAGAGCGAGCATACGTGCAGGCGCTGCGAAGGTACACGACGTTTTGCGATATTGCGCTATGAGCTCGAAATGTTTATACGCCCTCTCGCTTGAGATGTACGATTTAACCGCTTGTTTTGCTGCGGTTTGGTGGGTGCTTTCTTAGCTGGGTTGTGCCATCTTTATTGAGCTGGAGGGGAAGGGACTGCGAACTTTCTCGAATTTTATTGATTTTAGGATTTGGTGCTTTTTTCTGTATTTGTTGGTTTCCAGAGAGAAATGCTTATGAAACTTTCGGTATTGTCTCTTTTCGCGGATGTCAGTTCAAATATTTTTATTCCGAGTAATATTAAGAAAATATGTCTATTTTTATTTCACGAAAATTGTTACTTTTCTGAAAAAATTAATTTATTTTTAGAAGAGTCCGAATAAAGTGAAAAATATTATTTGTTATAGGATTAATTAATACTTGCACAATCTTTTATCAACATTTACGTAATTTACATACGTGTTTTGTTTCGAAAATAAGCAATATATTTGTATTAACGATATGTAAAATCCTTTCCTTTAAATTTTTTAATATGGTTATTAATAGCAAAATTTAATCTAATTTATACACTTAAAATTTATCAAGTTTACGGAATTAGTTTACAGATACTTTGTCTACTACATTTTGGAGTTCAAATTATTATACTCTCCATCGCCACATCCAGTTAAGCCTTCTCAAAGTTGAGAACTAAATAAACTGATAACATATATTCACTTGAAACTAGGTCCTGCATGACGAAGCTACTTTTATTGAATTTTAGGTGCAAGAGAATTAGTGAAAATTCGTTTCCAAAATTTACGTCATTAAAGAGCTTAAAAAAAAATGCAAAGAACTGCAGCGAATTTAAAAGTCATAGCTCATTGAAACTTTAGAATAACCAAAGCTTTCGTTTCAGAATCGTGTCAAATGGGAAAAGGGGATCTCCGCTGCTGATGGATAATGGAGGGACGAACGGCGTTCAAATGATCCAGTATGCAGCGACGTCGAGTAATAGGGGCACTCTTCGCTCTCTCTCCGTGACACAACCCTCCTGCAGTCCAACTCCGAGCGATTCCCAATCGATCAATCGCAGTCCCAGGTAACTTAGCTTCCTGCAAAACGTATATGCATGTGGGTTATTAATGGTTCTATTTTTATTCTTTTTCTTCGTGTGCTTTTTTTCTTGCGATAATAATGTCCTGGTATAGAAACCAGAGCATTGAAGGAGTTGTTCATGAAAAATAGCTAATATCTTAATCTTTATATTAGTACAAAGGTTCAGATATATTTATTGAACGTAATCTCGGATACTTTCAATCTTAATTCACTCCTATAAATTTACGAGTTTTGAAAGTTCTTTTTTAATAACATTTTTTTATCTGTTATCACTTTCTTTTGTAAAAATTTCATTAAATTCATTGGCTTATTTTTTTTCTCACTCTCAGTTATTGTGATAGTATATTTTAGTGCGCAAATTGAGAGCAAAAAATTAATTTTAAAAGAACAAAGTGATTTAAAAAAATTCAATATTTGATTTATATTTCATTTTTTTCAATTTGCATTGAATCACAAAAATGTATTAAATGTTCATATTATTATATATTCTGCGAAATTGCTCAAAAATTCCTTTATATATAGTTATATGTATGTATGAAAAGAATAATATTGATTTTATTTCAGAAACATGAAAGATCATAGCAATCCGTACGTCCGTCCAAATCCACCGCCGTACATCAGCCCCAATAACTTGTAAGTACTTTACGTGCATATAAATTATCAGTAAAATATTGGTCCCTCTTTTACATTAAAGTTTGAATTGACAGAAAATCGAATATAGTTTACAATAAACAAATTAGATTTTTATCTTCAAATCTGCTCCTTCATTTTTATTCTCATAATGATATTATTAAAGTAAATAAATCTGTTTTTTCTTTTCAGTGGATTGACAGGCGTCCGAGCTGATTTTTGACTAAACGAGGAGCCGGCTCAGACGTGGTTTTGCTAAAAAAAGTGTGAGGCATCATTTTTTCTGAATATGAAAATGGGAAAAAAACCATCGACGTTGAATTCTGAAGAAGTCAATTTTGCGTTCGCCAATTTTCATATGTAATCGCTCAGCTGATTAGACGTGCAAAACTACATTTACCGAGACTGGCTCCAAACTACATGATATAACGACTGAACAATAAGCGCTTTTTAATAAAGGCAATAATATACGTTAGTTGAATTTTTAGGTGAATTTTATACGCAGTTAATTTTTTATTATTACTACAAAGTGTATTTATGTTTATTTAATGATATATAAACAGCTGTTTGTATGTATAAAAGTGTGTGTGAAAACTTAATAAATCGTATATAGAAGTAGAGAGATACATTAATAAAGTGCATTTTGAGTTTTTTTGTAAGTTTATACGTAATTTTGGGAAACTTTTAAGTTTTTGTAAAACGTAGACTTGTCTCTTTTACATTTTTGTTTAAAATATACTTATTTATTTCTATATTATAAAATATTTATACATCGTCATGCTTTAATAAAATTAGCGCTTTTAAAATTTTAGAAATATGTTTTAATGTTGATTCATCTCATTATAATATTCTAAAAAATGACATCGAGTATTTATTTGTTTGAAATAAAAGTATTAACATAAAAATTACGATTGCTTTTTAATTCTGCATATTCCTTACTTATTTCTTTATGATTTATTATTTTGCTTTATTGTATATGTACATATTTTCTCGGAGATTTATTAGATTTATTATTTATCATCAGAGATCAACCGGTTACCACGCAATGGAGATTAGATTAAATGCTTTTTGGAATTATCAAAATTATAAGTCAAAATTAGATTATTATCAGAATTATATAAGTGTTCATTTGCTTATTGGAAATCAGTTAAAATCAAACCCACCGAATGTGATTAAGAGATTAAGAATTATATTGAGATCATTTCTTTAATTTTATTTTTAAGTTAAGGAAAAATTTACATTTTAGAGATTTCTAGTATTAATTGTCTAATTGGACATTGATTAGAAAAATATTTCAAATTTCGCGAATCTAATTGAAGTATCACCATGCGCACGATGGTACTTTTTATATTATCTTATTTGAATGTTAAAAATGTCGAGTAAAAAATGATAAGCATTGATTTCATTGTACTAAAAGTAGAAAAATTTAAAAGTAATATAATTCTATTAGTATTTTAATTATATGTAGAAAAAACTAAAAATCAAATATAAACTTCAATTAGTTTACTTTGAATTTTAATAGTATTTATGTTTAGAATTTAGAGTATTCATAGGTACTGGCTTAAAGAAGATTGACAAAAGTTTTGTATAATTATTATTATTATTTAAAAGAATTTCATAACTTATACATAAAAAAAAATTATTTTACTTATGCAAATTCTAATTCATTTCAAGAAAAGCAACGAAATTTAATGAAAAATTAATCATGCAAAACAAAGTTACCAAATAAGTACATAAACGGCACCCCGGAGTGTCGCAATAAAAAAGTACTTTCGAGTCCCCCACGCGTTTCTGCCGCCTCTCTCAAAGAGCAGAGGAGTTACAAAATATTGCACGCCTCAACGCGCCACCTCGGTTTCGCTGCGCTCCATCTGATCCGATCCGCCTAACAAAGGCGCGCGCGAAGGCGGTCCGACAGGAAAAAAAAACGAAAGCGACGACAATCGCCGGAGACGCCGCGCCGAGGAGATCCCGTACGACAAAAGGACAAAACCGAAAAAAGAGTGCGTTTCGCACGCACGAGAACCGCGCGCTTTCGGGCGCATGCGTGCAACCGAGCGTTCGGCATGCGCGAATCTCCGCGTTCGCGCGCGCAGCAACAATTTCTACATCTCGCATAAGTAACCTACAAACCCGCGCGCTGAGAGCGAAAAGGAGCGTGCCTGAAAGCGAAAGCGAGAGAGCGAGAGGGACGAGCTTCTACCTCTTCCCACGCAGAGACGCGCGCACGCGCGTACATATACCGAAGACGCGAGAATCCGTGGGCAACGAGTGGACAGTGGCAACCTGTGCGCGGGAGTAATTTCTTTTGATCTACCGAGAGCTGCTGCTGACCAGCCCTCCAATCTCCGGTCTCCAGCGGAACACGTGCCGACGGAGAGGACATGGCCGGCGTCGTGCCGCTGTCCGGGAGATCCGGCAGGAAGCAGTGGACGCTGCACGGTGAGTTCGGCGATTCTTTGCTTTGTACCACCATAGCTTGCAATATCGCTCGCACTGCCTACCTGTGCCCTCGTATGTAAACATTGGTTTCCCTCTGGAGATACGTACCTTCTAAGCTGACAGAGAGTGAAAGTGTTACAGAATTGTGCCAGTTTTTTGCCCCCAGCAACGACTATTCTCGGAATTTCGTTTGCTAGTTTAAAATTAGATTTTTAAAGTGTTTAAACGTTTTTATTTTCAGTGTTTGTTTTGTACAAGATTAATCTTCTAATTTTGATATTTTACTTTGATTTTGGTTCCTGAAATAATTCCTAGTCAATACTACTACTGTATTGGCAATTTATTTTAGAAATACTCTGATATGAAATGCTCAAAGTTTTGTCCATGTAAGTTAGAAAATTGCCTTCTCACAACACAAAACTAAATTGATGTTTTGAAAGAAAATTTTGAATTTGTGTTTTCATGTAAAAAAGAATGAAATTTTTATAATATAATTTATTTTATCTACAAAATAATTTTACCTAAAAAATTTTATTTAAATAAAATAGTTAAAGCAAAATTTTGTTAAAATTAAATTACATGAGTATTTTATTATTTGCTGATATTGGTTTAATGTGTTAATATAAAGATAGTGCATCATATATGTTAACTTGGCTTTTATCTTATTAAATTTTTAGTCCAATGCCAAGTGTTACCTAAAAACAATTGTTTTGACTACCTAGACAAGTATAGTCTAATCATTTATAAACATCATCATTTATAAACATTTTTTAAGGTTGTTTCACATATTGTAAAAAATCAAAGTAACACATTTTTGTAGTAAATTGAAACTTTTATTTAATAATAACAATTCTATTTGCATATTTTTTAAAAATAAATTATTATTTAGTTTTCATCGTATATTGTTCATTTTTAAATTATTAAAGTATAATTATTTTATCTTAATAACTTAAATCGTTTAATAGAAATTAGAGCTTAATAGATTTAATTGTAACAGTTAATTAAAAATTTTAAATTACTACTTTTCTTTTTAGATGGGCCAAAAGGTTCTCTTAGAAGGTTGCGTTCACAATTAGCTGAAGATGGATGTCCAGAGTCCCAAGTTGTTTTAGCAAAGGAACTTTTGAATGAAAGTTGTGGTAAGATTTTTTATTACATCTTGAGATAGATTAGTTCTATTTTAATGATTAATTGAGTACTAAAACTCTCTAGAATTTAGCTTAGTTTCACAAAAAATAATATTTTTAGAATTAGACATTGATAAAGAAGAGAATGCCAAATTAGGAGTTTATTGGTTGACAAAAGCTTCAGAGCAGGGTAATTTGGAAGCTACAGATATTCTTCGAAAATGTTTGGCTACTGGAAGAGGTATTACTAAGCATAATTATTATGATGTCAAAAGTTGTCTTGATATGTCACAAGATGAGAAGCTTGCCAGGCGAGCCGCTAGAGAAATGTTTTCAAGGTAATGTAGACTGCGATTTTTAAATTTATATTTCACTAGAAGGTTTTAAGATACTTACAAATTTTTCCATTAAGTCTGTCCAATGGTGAAGAGTTCATTACAACTGATCAATTGCAAAGGCACATGAGAGATATAATTTTTCCTTCTACTAGTAATAAATCAAATAATACTCAATATGTTAATGGTAAAAATCATATTCAAAAATCTCTAACTGGTGAGAGTGGTGATCAAGACTCACAGTCAGAGGATGAATCGAATCCTGAAACATCTTTTAGGGACAGAGTTGAGGATGTAACACCAGGTAACAACAATTTCATTTTTTTAAATAAACAATATTTTATTTTAACTGAAAAATAATTTAATTTATTCGTTTGATAGACTGGTCAGCACATCAAGGAGAGAAGATCACAGAAGCAGCGCTAGTTTCAGCCGCAGCTTCGTATGCTCGAGGAACTCTTCCTGTAGTTTCGCGTGTTCTTTGTCTCGTCGATCCAGCTCAAATGGATCTTGATGCAGTGCCACTCTTACAACGGCCTTTTTTTCATCCATTAGCCTCTCTTAAACGATTGTACGTATGGCTGGTTGAAACTCTTGGTCATCGCAGTCTACCTTTGCGGAAACTTTTCTTTGCAGGTCACTTTCACACCGTTGTTCTAATCCTTCTTCACGCACTTCTTGGAGCCGAGAGTGTTGTTTTATTCATACCGCTAGCTCTCTACTATCTTTCATTTATTGTTATGACAATCGCAACTTTCCAAATACTTCAACGAAAACGCGAACTTACGGATCTACGAGTTTGGTCGAGGCTATTTCTTAGCTACTCGGGTGGAAGTTTGAATCCCGAGGAGGCCGAATACCAATTTTGTCGTAACAATCTTAAACCATACGCTCATTTCTTTCTTGCTCTATTACTGAATCTTATGCTCTTTCCGATAATAACACATCAATGGACACCTCAGTCAGAGTTTACGGTGATAGCATTTACTCTAACACTTGTAACGTTGTTAAACTTTACTTGGAAGGACGGGAATTCAAAATATCCAGATTTTTTGGCGCTATTCAGCTTTAGCGTTAATGTACTTGCCAAGTATCCATATGAGATGGACGTAGTTGTTGCGCAGACCTGGCGCTTTTTAGACATTAAGGTGCCGACATTTGCTTCTTACGTAGTAGGCAATGGCATTGAGTTCTGCTTAAACTTTCGCGTGGTCTTCTATTTGCTCATACCTGCAGTTTTCCTGAAGATGGCTGCAAGGGATAATTGGCGAGGTACTTACAAGACTCTCATACCCCACTGTGTAACACTTAGCTGGTGGCAGATGGCTATATTGAGTTCACAGAGTGCTACCTGGTATGGTTTGATTCGTGGTGCCTTGGCACTCGTTGGAACCGTACTATTTTTACCAATCGTTAGTCTTGCATCAGTTATACTACCGATGCTGGCTACGGCTAAGTATATGTCAGAAAGTGATTTTGCAGTAAGAGTAGCCATTACCACTGTGTTGGGTAGTTTCCCGATTTTCGCTACGGTGTACTTTAAGAAGAACAGAGCCACGTACAAACTAAATTGGCTCATTACATGTATCCAGGTAGGTTTATTTTATTAATTTATTTAAAATAATATATTTATATAGACAATAAATAGCAATACAAAATTCAAATTTTTTTTTTAAATTACCTATTTAGTTGAGGTTTAAGAATCACAATCAATTTAAGTTGTTTAAAAAATTGAATAAATATGCTAATTGTTTTTTCTAACAATCTTTTTCAAATTACAGTTGATTCTTGGATTCATAGCGGGTGCATTTCTTGCCTGGCCGTTAATAACTGGGTACACTGGAACCGACTCAGGCGCTGAAGTTAGCCCTTTCGAGATGCCGACTGAATTAACTTGGGAACATTATCAAAACTATTGTCATCAACCTGCTTGGGAGGAATCTTCTTCCAAAGCCCAGGTCCAAATTCGCTGTGCCCAACTTGAAGGCGTATCCGTGTCTTGGGAAGGATATGTGACAAATACGCGAGTCAAGTCAGTCCACAATAACTTAGCTCTGGTCCTGGATCAATTTCCTGATCTTGTTGCTAATCCGCTTCGATGCGCTTTCGGCGAACCACACAAAGACGATTGTGACAAGTAATTTGTTTTACTTTTTTATTTACTTAAGATTTTAAATACATGAATCTCATTTCTTCTATATTTTATTTTAATAAGTAATTTAAAGTCTACTATAAAATAGTTTAAAATTGTAAAATTGAATGATAATTATTATAATACTGACAAGTCTTGTAAAAGTTATTTTAAATAATATTTATATTAATATATAATATTTACTATATTGTATACAAATTTTTTAGATATACCAACAGTCTCCGCAAATTAAACTGCAAGACTCTCTTGCATGCACGCAAGAGAAAAAGCAGGTGTCACGTAGCTTCTTGGGACTGGTACGAGTTTGAGATAGCTGTGAAAATGAAGAACGGAATGTGGGGAAGTAACGCTCAAGTATTTTTACTCGGCGATCGATCTTTCGCCAATTTTAGTCTCAACATTTATCCTGGAGATAAGATATGGTTTTCTGGTGTATTATCAAACAACGGTTTGGAAAGTGAAGCATTACTTGGTGGTTCAAATCCACACGTATTTTTGGAGGAGGTAGGATGTCATGTTTGCCATACCATAGATTTAAAATCATATAAAAGAAATAGATATGTAGTTGGTCTAAACAATATTGCAAGAGGTATTTATTTAGGTACTAAAACTGTTTTAAATTTTCTTTTGAATCCCATCGTAATATTCAAATAGATTTTTATTAATAATTTGTAAGTTGAAAATTTTAACCTTTTGATACAGATATATATAATTTATATCTTTAATTTTGTTAACAATTATTTTTAAAAATAAATACAAATATACAATAATATGTATTCAAGATTAATATTAAAATTAAAATTGGTTCAATACAAGTTACTCAAAATCTTTAACGATGTTTTGGGGTTGTAAAATTTGATAATTTAGGTATTAAAAGGTTAAATATTCAGTGTACTGATCTTTTTTTTTATTACGAGAATGTTGGCGTTATCAATGAAAAAGTAGAAAATTGCTGTTGAATATAGAAAATATTTATATTAGTTTCATCAAAACAACTAATGAAGTGTAAAATATAAATGTTCTTCTACTTTATGTTACCTTTTACTCAGGTGTTCACGAGTAAAAATACGAGTATTTTCTTATGTCTAAGAAAAAATACGTCTTTCCACTAGAAAGGTTGTACGTTGTCTAATAAGTATACTAGATATCTTTCAGATAGATTTCAGTACTATAAATGTATTTTTTTAGGAATACTATTTTAATGGTTAAATATTTTATATTTTCTAAAAAAAAAAAGGAAAAAACAATGGTCGCTGTGCCATATTTATGTATAAAAGAATATTTTTATTACGTTAAATCATAAACGAATAACTTGAACTTTGAAAAGACTTCTTTCATTAAATGTTAAGCTTTAGAATTGCAGCTTAAATTTAAGTAGAATTTCGGCAATTAATGTAATGTTATATTAGTAATTACCCGCGTCAAACTTTGTTTACTCTAACTTAGGGCTATTGACTGTCAAACTAGTAAAAATGGTAGTACTGTAGAATAAGAAAAGCCGTTCGCTTTTGGGCATTCGTTTCGTCTTGCCGTTTCCAGTAGACAAAACTTTTTCAAATTCAATAATTATAATTGTGCCTAAAATTTAGCAGTACAAATAAGACAAAGATAATATATTCATCTTAATCTTTAATGGTGTCACGTTAATTCAAATAATATTATGTAGATATTATTGTGAAAGTAGCATTTGAATAATGTTGACCAAGTTAATTACAAAACATGTTTTGAATTATAAAAATGGATGTGCCTTGAATTTCATTATAATGTCAAAAAATTCTTACAAAGTTTTGTATTTAACATTTTCTTTTACCAGCTTTATTAGCATTGAAGTAGTTTCCTTTTATCATCAAGTGAGAATAAACATGAAAAGAATAAATTTTGATATTGTTAAGTATTAATATGATATAATTTTAAATATTTTAAAATGTCTAAGCTCCTTTTTTCCTTTTTCTTAATAAATTATCTTTAAAAATAAATAAGAAATGTGTTTTGTTTTACTCATTTATAAATATTTATTTCATTTGGCAACAGTTAAAAAAGTGACAATAACTTTATTGTTGTTATTTCGCAGACGTTTTTTTTATTTTATATATAATTTTGTAATGAATATATCAGGCGTTTTGTATAAAAACAGCAACGTCACAGCGGGAAGTTATCTTAAAATTATTTGTTATAGACAATATTGTATCTTTTATATACAAATATATAACCTAGTTTATGAGTCTTCGTGATTTCTTACATTTTTTTTAGAAGCAATCGAAATTAAAAAAAAATTGTTTCGTTTACCTATTTTAAAATTTGCTTTAGCACTTCGATTGCTTATTTAGAACACAACTATTTTTTATATTATTTTTTACAGTTCTCATAAAACATTTTCTTTAGTATAAAATGAATTTTTTGTAATGTAAATTACACATTTTTAGTTAAAATTATCAATGAAAACGTAAATATTACGTTAACATTAATCGCCGCACAAGTATCTCTTCGTGAAATAAATAACAAAGTGTAACTGCAAAACTTATATAGGTTAACTTACAGTGAAATCCTAATGTCACTAACCACAGAAGTTTTTTACATTCACTGGCACACAAATAAACTTATTTTACTTTGACAATGTCCACGTATCTCTGCAGTCTGCATTCAACTTGAAGATTATTTTATTATGATACCAATTTAATTAATCATTTACAAGTAGAAAAAACACCTAGTTGCTTTTCACCATAAGAATAAGCCTTTCAAATATGTATCCAGCTTAATAAAATCTCTTCCTGCTATTTTCTTGATGTTTTTGATAGAACATAATTCCAATTACTACACAAGTTATAATTGCTAAAGCTCCAACAAGCATAAGAAGGAAAATTTTAATTCCACTTAAGGATGACGGTTTAGGATCATCGACATGATCTGTAAAAAAAAAAATAAAAACATTTAGTAATACCTTATATAAAAAAAAACAGTAATAATGATTATGAAAATTATCTATATACCTCTTGGAGGTTCAAAGAATGTTGCAGATGGTATAATTTTGGATCTATCTTCTTCATCCTTTGGCTAAAAAATAAAAACAATTTAAGAAACAATTTCAAAGGTTTTTTAATTTTATACATTTACACTTACGTCATTTGGTAAATCTAATTCAAATAAACGAACTGATAAAATTTCATGATTATCAGATAGATCACCTGTTGTTGCAGTTATGCCAAAGAAATATCCAGTAGGTAATTTAATTTCTTTAACAGAAAAGCACTCTTTCCAAGCACCTTTATTTGCAATATCAGTAGAAACTAAAAAACAAATATTATATTATATAAATTTCATAAGTTAGATAGTAGATGCAGTTTTCAAGTAAGTTTAAAATAATGAGATGGTTTAAGTTTTTAAAAATATCTAATCATGTGATAAATGAATGTACCTGTTAATGTGTCTCTTTCATATCTTATTGCAACATGTGTATCATGTTCCAAATTTCTAAACAAAGCCTCACAGCCAGCAATTTGAGTGTGAGTGCCATCACGGTCATGATCATAATGGAGAGAGCCATTGTTAATCATAGCTGAGATATATGGATGTTGATGCTAAAAGAAATAAAATATTCATTTTTAACAAACTAAAGTTAAAAAAATGATATTTTAAAAAAAAGTCTTTTTACATTATGAGGTCCATTATGATTGCTGTATGTATCAAGTATGATACCCAAGCCATGGAAATAGTCTTTACTTCCAAAAACTGGTCCTTGTTGCATTCTATCTTTAGCATACCAAATTGCAATTCCGTCTCCAAATAAATCTCTACCTTTACCATGAACTTTGAAGTGCACTTGTAACTCCCAATTTCTTACATTACATGGCTAAAATAAGAAAAAATTTATATTGTATTTTATATTAATCATTGTGAAATATAAAATACTGTCCATTGAAATTTTTTACAACATTATTATAACTGTTGGTCTATTTACTTTTATAAAATATTAAATATATTTATAATGATAAAAATATGAAGTATGGTTTTATATATTACATAAATGAATAAAGAAAGTACTTACTACTGTATTCCAAATAGCACCCTGTTGGCTTTGGGCATCTGGTGTTAGTCTTATGTAATTATTAGTGACTAGTGTACTCCCCATAAAATCCCAGTAAGGTATTGTCATTCCAGATCCTTTAATTTATAACGATACATATTACACAAATTTGAATATAAAAATAATTTAAAGTCTACATATTTATTAAGCGTGAAAGCTAATAGGTTTAGGACTTGTATTAGTTATTCCATTAGCATTACTCATAAACGTAAGTGATGCAAAATTATATTCATAAATGATTAATTTGTAAGTTAAGATTTTTAGAAAATGATGACGCGTCAGAATGTAATTATTGAAATCACGGCATAACCTAAATCATCATACAAAAGAATGGTAATAATGAAGAAACTATTTCTTCCTGCTTCAATTTCAGCGTAAAAATATAATCGCTGTGCCATATTTGTTCTAAGCACGAGTTAAAAAAGAAGAAAATTATATTTTTTTCAAGCATAATAAAGATTTCGATCCGGCTTACCTTGATACGGTCGAATTAACGAATGTTCTCGTTTCATGTAATCATTTGAGTTCCATTCGGCATCGACGAAGACGAAAAATCCGCCGATTAGGAGCCAGCACCAGCCCACAAGCCACTTTTCATTAATCGTCCGCATTTTTACGTAGCCTACGGATATTTATTACAATATTTACTAGAAATTTAGAAAATTCAGAGCGGACTTTTGATGTATAATCCCGAATGAATTTCGAAGGGAAGCACCGACGCTATAACAACGCGTATAATAGCTTTACCAGCTTTTATTGGACTGAACTCAACGTATGTAGTAATAGACTTACGTGTCTATACGTACGCCTGGAATCAAAAAACTTTGGAATGTATTGTGACAGTCAAAGTCATTGTTCGTCAAAGAAAATTGACGAACAATGACATTTTATTGGTTTTTAAAATAAAATTTTTCGAATTCATTTTCAGTTTTAATAATCTTTATTTAATATATTGTGAAATTTATTAAAACATTTTTATGTAGATCGATTTATAAATTTTATTTACAAGTATTTGATTGGCAATGATAAATGCTAACTAATAGTAAACAGACGTTACTAGCATAAAATCATATATCAGTATTAGGCCGCGAATAGACTAAGCTTGCGTAAATATTTGAAGAAACATTTTCGGTTTTTAAATTCTTTAAAAAATAACAATTAGTATTTTTAATAGTAATTTTTTACCTTTAAAAAAATTCAATAAATATTATTTAATAAGAATATTAAAAAACTTACGAATATGCGTATTTTTAAATATAATTTTATGAATGTAATAAAAAAAAATATTAAACTATAGATGTTTAGATATGAAGGAAAGAAATAACATTTTTTTTTACTTAGAAATAATAGTTTAATTGGAGTGATGTTGTAAATACAAAAATACTATTTGAAATATACATAAATTCTTAAGTTTAAAGAAATCTTGCAAGACAGATTATGAAATAACATATACATAAATAATTTACAAATTTTGTTAAAATTGTTTAAATTTTTAAATTATTTTTTTTTTGAACGCGATGTTGTGTTTTTAGTTTTTGGTTTACTTTCAGATTTTGTTTTGCTTTTACTTTCTGATGATGTAGGCTTAGGTTTTGATGTTTTAGCCTTAATAAGTTTATCATTTTCAATTTTTTCATCATCTTCATTATCATCCAAAAGCTGTTCCTCATCGTCTCCAAGAAAATCATCATCTTGAACATCAGCAGCAGATTTCTTTTTCATAGTGCCTGCACTACTAAATGAAGCACTCTTGTTGTAAGCTTTTGTAAATGCTGTCTTTGTTTTAGTGTCTACAGCTTGCATTGGATCTCTTGTATGTGGCCATTTTGTTAATTCTATTAATGCATCTAAATCTTCTCTTGACAAGTGATACTGATTCATGATTTCTACTGCTTTATCAACTCCTTCTATACCTTCAACAGCTAAAGGTCTAATAATGGAATTAACAAGCATTTTTATGTAGTCAAGATTTACGGATTCTTTACTTGCTCCTGTAGTTATACGTGCATGAACAGTAATATCTTGTAACAATCTATTGCATTTACTGCTTTTTGAATTTTTGCCAAGCCAGCTTGGAAAATTTACTTGTGAATTTATATAACCTGACATTATATTGCCAGGTATAACTGATGAGAACATAGCTTGTACTGGAAGAAGGCGCCATGCTTGATTACTTCTAATATGTCTTTCCACTACATCACCAATTGCTAAACTTTCACTACATTTAGCCAATTTTTCATACAGTTGATTTTTTGGACCTGCAGGTGTAACAATTGGATAATTTTCTTCTACAAAAAGTGGTGCAATATTATAATCATGGAAAAATAGATCACTCTTGTCATGAATATTCATATTTTTATGTTCTTCTGCACTAAAAACTTTACGAATTACATCCCAAGGTCCCAGCCTTAAATTTTTGCACATCATCTTTTCTTTGATTTCTGGTTTACTTGATTGAGCTTTTGCTGATAACATTGCTACATGATTGATAACTTGTCGAATATCTTGATTTGTTGACTGGATTATTTGAGTTAACTCATCTGTAGTAATTTCAATTCGTTCTTTAAAGCAAAGAGACATTATAGCTGCCCTAATTTGCTCTAATCTTGGTTTTTGGAATCGTAAATCAAATGTATAATTTGAGAGAGTTCTAATTTTTTGACTATTTCTGTCATTACAAATACATATAATAGGAACTTCTGTAGATTTAATAAAAGCAATTAGCTCTTGCATTCCTCCTCTGTCTTCATTTCCAGCCATACCATCTACTTCATCCATAAGCAGAACATGTTTTGGAGGTGTTTTTTTGGTATCTGGAGTATTTGTTAAAAATGATTTTACAGTTTTATTAGACAAAATACCTGCAATCTCCTCTTGTAAAAGTTTTTTGCTCCTTGTATCTGAAGCATTAAATTCTAATATCTCAAAACCCAGTTGAGCACAAACAACATAAGCTGTTGTTGTTTTACCAATACCAGGTGGTCCTGATAATAATGCTGCTTTATAAATTGTTCCTGTGTCATCTCTAGATGAAAACTTTGGTTTGGATCCTTTCGAATCTTTACCATGATTTTTGTACCAATTGGTAAGCCAATGTTGTAATTTTTTGGCATTACTTTTATCACCTGTTTGACCAATAAGTTGTTTCATCTCTTTAGGTCTATACTTTTCTACTAAAGCTGTTGCATGATCTACTTCATTATTAACTGCATTTGGCAGATTATTAAGTGAAGGTTTATTTGTTATGTTTTCAATTTTTGGAACTGCAGATTCTTCAATCTTATTTTGTACTGTAGAACTTAATTTCTCTTCTGTTTTAGAATTCTGAGTATTTGGAATATCTTTCTTTATTTCATTCTTTAAAGGAGAACATTTTGTTGCTTTATTGTCCTTAGGACTGATGTAATCATGCTTTAAAGATAAATCTTTATCCTTTTCTAATTTTTGAGGACTTTCATTGTTATCCTTTGAAGATGAGTTTCCTTTGTTTTTCTTAACATTTTCAGGACTTTTACGTTCATCATTACTTGATGAATTTCTTCTTTTACGTTTATTATTTGCGTCAGAAGTAGTTGATTGTTTACTTTCTTTACCAGCTGGTCTAGAGCGTAACAATTCTAAGAAGTCATCTTCAGTTATCTGTTTGATGCCAAGACTCTCAGCTTTGGCTAATTTTGAAGGTCCTGCTTCTTCTCCTACTACAAGATAACTTAATTTCTTTGATACAGAATGAACCACTTTTCCACCATACTGTTTAATAATTCCTTCTGCTTGTTCACGCTCCAATGACTCTAAAACTCCTGTAATTAAGAAAGTTAAATTGACAAAACAATTTTCAGCTCCTTGTGGAATTTCTTTAGAACCTGGATTTCTTGCTCCCCCTCGATTAAGATAATTTTGGTACAAAATTGCGTGTTGTTTCTTCTTTTCAATTTTATCTTCAATTATTTCATTAAAACTTTCATCTTTTAATTTATCATGAACTTTAGTAGATTTTATTGTCTTTTCTATTTCAAGTTTTTCATGAGGAACATTTTTCTTTTTCTTTTCTTTAATACTTCCATTTTTATTCTTATCTTCTTTTAATTTTTCATGTTTTATTTCAGAATCACCTTTTTCTGAATGTTTATTTTTTGAGGGAGAAGGTTTCTCTACAGTTTTGTTTTTATCTCTAGATTTACTTGTACTTTTTTCATTCTTTTTCAGATCATCATCAGTCTTATGCAAAGTTTTAGAACTATTCTTTTCAGAAGTATCATCTTTAGTATCTTTTGTAACAGTGGCTAAATATTCATCCTCTATTTGCGTTGTATCCAATTGATTTAAGGTAGCATCAAAGTCATCATCATTCATAAAATCAGTTTTACTGTTAGTTACATTTGATTTTTTCACTTGATTGTTGATTTTTTTAGAAATTGTTGGTGCATTTACTCGTGTCACTGGTTTCTTACCAAACACTTCTTCTGGATCAACAGTAATCTCTAATGGTTTTTCAGCAATTCTAACGTCACTAGACACTTTAGCCTTTTCTTTATTTGTTTGACTAGTGTCATCCTCTTCATCAGAGGATAAAATCACACGTTTTTTCGAATGCTTTTTAATACTGCTTTTGTCTTTTTCATTAACCTTTTTGCGCGACTTTTCTTCCGAATCACTTTTTTTTGGCGCACTTTGTTTAGAACTCGAAAAATAAGACCTTATATCTCGAGACATTTTGTAATTTTATACAGTAAACAAAGCTTTTATAATACGCCACTTTTCATCAGGAACAAGAGGTTAAGTTATTATCTACCCTTGACAACTAGCTTTTGTTTTTCCTTTAATCGAACCTTACGTGCAACACATATTTTTATTGAAAAATAAGCTTTTTTGAAGTAGTTCAAATATTATTTTTACATTTTTCATGCGTTAGTAACGTGTTTGCTGTCTTGGTTACTGCCAGAGGTCATCTTGAAAAGCGCGGGAGAAGTGTGCTAAATAATACGCAAATGTTGGAGGTTGGAACGCACATGCACCGTAGAGGGGTGGAAATCAAGTGCTGCCAATCTGCCATTCCACTGATTTAAGGGCGAGTCCAGACTGTTACCTTTCCCCTACCCATTACCCCTTACCCTACCCTGTCAGATTTTCTCAATTAGTGTT
>UCOM01001081.1:0-50728 GCA_900474385.1 Ormyrus pomaceus
GTAAAAAGTTACAAAGGTATTGTAATTATTGAAATTATATTATTAGAACATTGCATTTCTTTCATTATAAATATTAAGGAAGAATAAATTACTCCAGAGATGTGTAATTTTTCTACACAGAATAATACAAATTTAAAGCATGATCTATTAAATATTTCATGCAAATGCAGATAAAGTTCACCTTAATGTCAAAATCGCCCGAGTTTCACTCAAATTTAGGGGTAATTTTTGACCAAAATTTTTCTGCGTGTAAGACGCTTTTCATTTTATAGTTAACATTCCTGCCAGTGAAATCCTTACAATCGTCCATTACGATTTTTCCGAGTAAGATTTTTTATTACTTACGTAAACTTGATATAATAATTCAGAAACGGCACACATTTGCACAAAAATTTTCATATCCCATTGTGAAGAAAATGATTGTGAAAAAAATATATATAGTAACGCGTTATTCGTCACGAAAGAAGTGAGAGGAATTTTTTTTCAGTCGAGTATCCTTCGAGAAGAAAACTTCATCATTGACATTCTCAGGTGATTGTCGCGGGCAGGAAAACCACTCTTACAACCAGCTCGTATCTTCTCTACCATCGAAGGTCGTCGTGCCTTATAACAGTGCAACTAACCACTATCGCTCATCATCTTATTGACGCGCATCCATTTGTCTTGTACCTGGTGGCTTCTGCTGAGTAATCGAGATAGATTTTTTTAGGACCTGATTCACAGCCGCGTAAATAAGCTTTTTTGTCGAAAATACATTATATTCTATTCTATTTTATTTAAATGAAAGAAAAATATATTTGAGTGTACTAAAAGTAACTTTTTTTAATTTCTTAATATTATAGTATTATTAGAATAATGGATTTAAGTAATGTATTAAAAATGGCGTTTATACTGACCTAAAATCAATCTCGTTACGGAGACGATTCGCTTTTTATGCCTTACAAGAGTCATTGAAAACACATGTTAACCATAAGGGCTCCTCTGTGTTTTCGTTATGTCAAGTATGGGTTATTTTTACTTGGCGAAGGCGCGATTATGTCTGCCTCCTCTAATATGAGATGGGAAAGAGTTACGATGCGGTTCTTTAACTCTGTTTATTGTTTCAAAAATCTTTAGTAATGGGCGTAGTTAAGAGATAATTTATGGTTTTATCTCGCCTTTTTAATTTTTTTTTTAATTTATCAGAATATTTATAGAGTGTAATTTTAAATAAATTTCTTTAAATAATAATAAAATAATAAAATGAATTTTATTATTTTATGAAATACGTTTATGTGGCAGTTAATTCGCATTGTCTGAGAAAAAAATGTATGCAAGTACAATGCAATTCGAGTGCTTTCTTTTATTTGTGAGCACATAGAATCTTCAATTATGAGCTGTGCATTTTGGTTGTCAAACCGGTTTAAATGGCACCGTCTGGTCTTTTATTCATGCTCAACTCTCCACCCTTCTCGAGTTGCTATTTTCGCTATACTGTACTTACTTCGATTATTCTTTTTCATGATTATAAATAGGCCCCGAACGATTTTACCAAAAGATGACTGTGTTTCTCAACGAAGTATATACTAACAACGCCGTATAAAAACTCTAAAATTTAAAAATATACTGCAAAATGGTTCGATTTTTAAAAATCTATTGGAAACGATTCGTCATTTCTAAAATATTTTAAAGTCAGTTTTCTAAAGTATTTTCCTTTCTGGCTACAACAATTTCATTATATAAAAAAAAGCTGTTGTTATTTTAGTTTTAAGATTTCAAGAAGATCCTTCCAATTCCGGATGCATGAATCACGCTACTTGCACGAGAATCGTTTTTTTACTGCTGGCTAATTATACGTACAGAAAGGGGAATACTTTTCACGTAAAAAGGTCTCAGCTTTCAAGGCCTTACCTTTCTGTTTATTTTGTGCAAGTCAACAAATTGCATTGTGTTTTTGAAAACAGATCTTATTAGTGTATCTATTATTTATCTTGAAAAAATATTGCAATACTAATTATAAAGAACAATGCAATTAAAGATTAAGCTCAATAATAAAGCTGAGAGAAGCAATTGTGAAATCGTTCCATATTCGCTGAATATTATAAAACAAATTTGATATTGAGTAAAGCGACGTTTCAATGCAATAAATACATTAAAGGGTAAATATGTCATTTATCGGTTCACGACTTCTGTCATTACGAACACAAACCTCCGTATAATAAGTGAGTAATCTCGTTACACGGCACACCGTTAAATCCTCATTATAATCGAGTCAGTAAGCGCAAGTGCACCTGTTATTGAATAGAAACTCATAACTCCATCGGCTCTCGAGCTTCTCGAATGCGAAGTTCTCATACGTGCCAGATTCGATGGCTAATTGCTCTTTTCGAGAGGCACAATTATTATTCCCCCGCGAGACTGCTTTTAATTGAGCGTCCTCGGAAACAAAGAATAAAAAAAGTAAAATAGAAGAACTGCCGCTCGAGTTGTAAGAGAGAGAGAGAGAGAGAGAAAAAAAGAGTGGCAGACGCACCGAGAATTAGACGCGCATTAGTTATACCAGGAGTGCCGTAAATTCGTGCGAAAATCCCAACTGGGAACGAGCCCGGACAAAGACAGAGGCATAACGGTGCACCTCGCGCCGATCTCCTCGCGATTATATCTCTAGCCTCATCAAATGAAATGCGGTAAAGCAGATGCGCCTCGGAATATCCCTCTCCGCGTCTCTCGTAAATGCGGTTATAACGTCCGCGCTTCTTACAGGAATTCGATTAACCAGTCTTGCCTTTTCTCGTCGGAGCTGGCTCTCTCTCTCTCTCTCTTGGAGCCGCGCGCGATTAGCATTTCCGTGGCCAATTGTCTTAACGCAATAACGCTCGAGTAGGGCGGCAAGGCGACTCGGAAACATTATCAAGAATCTAAACGGCTTAGCGCTGGAAAATCAGGCGTCAAACGCGCGGCGACCGCAAACAGGGGTGTCTCCGCCCCGGCCGATAGCCGAGTATATATGTATATAGGTGCAGGAGCTCGAAAAAAAAAGAGAAAAAAAAACGTAGGAATGGACGCGCGCCCCGCTCGGAAATACCTCATAATCGCTCGAGTGAGCTCGCATTATGCCTTGGAGAGGGGGGGAGGGGGCAAGGGGGCCCCGGTGATCTACGAGGATAAAGACGAAAAGAATGCGCCTCGGCCGGATACCTGCCTGCCTACCGAGTCCCGAGGTAGGTGGAGGCGTTCGCACGGCCCCTCTCCCCCTCCGTCTCCCATCGTGGCCTATATGGCCGCGCGCTTTCGTGCGTCTCCGAGCGAGAAAGCCCTTTTCTTTGTCCGGGAGCACTTGCATGTAGGCCGCCGCGCGCGAGATGCCACCTCGAGCGAGACGACCGAGAGCCCTCGCGGTGCCCGAATTTCGCCAACGGCTCTTTTCGGACTTTTCCGAAACCTTGACGCGCGCTCGTTTATGTATAAAATTGGCAGTGGGACCGGGCGATTGGCCGAAATTTCATGTCCCTTTATAGCCGCGAACGGATGGAACCGTTTCGAGAGTCAAAGAGCCTGGCATGCCCGTCTTGGCTACGGTTCGACGTTGCCTGCCAATTCAATCAGATTTATTCGAATCAGCGTCTTGTATCGTTTTTCGTTTTAAAATAAGGCTGTTTAACAAAATTTTTTTCCTTTTACACTAATCCTCTTTATATGAGAGCATAATAAATTTTTCAATTTAAATACAAGACTCAACAATGGCTACTTAAACACTTTTTTCCTTCGGTAAAACTCCTTTCTTAAAAAATTCCCAAGGAGCTGGAGTTGAAAAGAATTGAATATTTTTCTCCCACCGAATGCTTAAACTTTTTAAACTGAATTCCCGGCCGCGTTTATAAGCGGAAAAGAAAAAAAGAAAACGGAAAAACTGTTGACCGTCCTCCTCGCAATGTACAATAATGCTAACGCATATTTTTTTCCCCTGTTTACAGATTCCCTGCAAGAGCCGAGATTTAGCATGCAGCCCTCCAGCAGCGGCAGTATCATCATTGAAAACCAAACGAAAATTTTGCAGTGCCAAGCCAGTGGTAAGTTTTTTTTTACATCCGTTATAGCATCCAAGCCTTTGCCATATATCTGCACCAGTATATCCAGTGATAACGTGGATGATCTGCATAACTAATGAGAAAAAAATCGTCCCTATTATTAAAGCGGATCAAAAGATCGATAAAATAGCCAGTCCATTAGCATTTCGGTCGTAAATACAGTCACATTATGACACTATCTCTCGGTCGTACATAACAGTCGCGAAGAAATAAATTAGCCTTAAAATTTCCCGGGCTGCGGGCGTTCCCACCGAAAAGTGCACTAGTCGCGTATATCAGAGAAAATTGCTAAAAAAAAAAAAAAGAACGGTAAAACAAAGCAACATCATCCGTCAGTCGGGCACAAGAGCACAGCTCGGCTGCAATCGATGACGGTCATCGCGAAGGGAGACGCGGCGGCGTGCACGAGGTATATAAGAGTCGGCGTGCAGGGAGACGACGAAACGGAAAAGACGAAGCCCCCGATGTGCCGCGCGCGCGCCGATATGCCGGTAACGCAATACCCCGAGCCTCCGCCGCCGCGCGCTGCACCTCTCGAGAGAGCAGAGTTGCCCATGCGGCGCGGGTTATAATGGCATTAGAGCGAGCCCCGCCGCGCGCGCGGCTCGACGCCGAAAGCTCTCTCTCTCTCGCTTTTTGGACCCTCGAATCTCGCTGCAACAGCCTTTGAGCGCATTTGCATAAGCCCCCCCGTGTCCCATCCGTGCGATTACGCTCGCCGCGAGCTCCATTAGGAAGTGCCGTCTCTTGTAGCTACTCCGCTTCGGAGCTATTGTCATTTTCGGCGGTTGTTTGTTTATTCATTTGCGGCGAGTGCGGCGCTGTTTTGCAAGGCGCTTCTTGTAAAATTCGATTCAAATTTCCCCCGAGTAGCAGGCAGGCCAGCGACGACGTTGCCAAAGGGGGGTATAGATTCCACGGATCATTTTTCCAAAGTCTTGAGTTACGAAATGTGAAAGTCAAGATTGGTGGAAGTTTGGCGTGCCTCGGATTTACGAAACGCGCGGCAAAGTATTGTTTGACACTTTTTAAAATCTCTCGACCATATATTTAAATAAAGGATCCATTTGTCATCTTTCTGTAGATATAAATTTTTCGATCCATTTATAAATAGCAGCTCAGTCTCGGGGCAATTATTAAATCATACTTTTTTCTCCACCTTGTTAAAGTCCCCCCTCGACATATTGACTTGTTAGCGGCGCACGCCTTCAATCTTGCACTAAGCAGTTAATACTATCTTTCTATATTTAAAGTCGAAGCTGTTAAAAAGGTATCGCGCATAATACTCGCACGTCTTTAAGAATATCGTCCGCCAGCTCTAAATCCTCTCGTTAAGAGATCCCCGAAGACGCGCGTCTCGCTCTCCGACACTTTTTCCGTCTCATTTCCCCGCAATAGACCGACGAGAGACGCGTCTAACGAGCCCCGTGAAAATAGTCCCCGAGGGCTTACATTGCCGGGGGAAATTAGTTGGGGCGCGCTTTTTCGTTTGCTCCGCCGCCTTTTTTTTTTCTACTTCCGTAACCGATAACCCTCGTCGCGGCTGTTGTCGTTGGTAATCATTTGTTATTAGTCGCTCGAATCGAGAATGTGGGATTCACTTCCGGGATGAAAAGGCGCAAACTCTTGGAAAGGGAAACCGAAACGTTTTTTTGCTGCGCTGAAGAAATATAAACGCCTACGGTAAAAACCGCCTATCGAAATAAAGAGCGATTAATCGAAATAATATGAAAAAAAAAGGAGTTCGAGAACAATAAAACAAAGCCCACAGCAAGGTTTGTAACAGCCAAGAGTATGTGTCGCCGTTGGCTTTTAAGCGCGATAAGAAGTCGAGAGACGCCTCGCATAAGAGATTGAGTAATACAAGGGCCACTGTTTATCTTACCGTAAACATATTATGTTCAGAAGGAATTCACGTAGAAAAAAACAGAAAAGTATGCCTAGTATTTTCATGTAAAATGTGAGTACGTGTTGTGTCTTAAAGAACGAAACAGAGACACGTTGAGAGCTTTGCATGCCAAACAGTTTCTCGAGAGGTGCATTTATTTTGCTTTATGCAAATATCTCAAAAGAGGCGAAAGTTTCATAACGAGAGAAAAAAATCTGTTTTCTAATTATTTTCACTATTTGGATTTTAATATAATGAAAAATAATCGTTTTAATGAATTTTTAAAAGAGGCGATAACGGAAAGCGCTGTTTTTCCGCAGGTAATCCCCAACCTAAATACAGGTGGTTCAAGGATGGACAACCACTCACGGATGATCTCACTTCCGAATACTTTTACCGAATAGTTAATACTCGAAGGGAAGCCTCCGGCGTCTACTACTGCGTCGCGACGAACGAAGTCGGATCGATTTTTAGCGAAAGGATATCGTTCTCCGTGGCATGTGAGTATATAACAAAGATTTTTTAGCTTTAACGAAAGAGACGCAAACGGCAGATTCCTTTCAAAGAAAAGAAAAATAACGGTGCGAAAACAGCCTTAAAACGCCAGTAAATTTAAACACTCGGTACTTAACGCGAATATCATAAAATCTAATTCCGTATACCGGGACACGAAAAAGGAAAACTAAAAACGAAAAAAAGAAGAAAAAAAAGCGTCGAGTTGCGCCCGATCTGCATGTGAAAATCGTGCCATTTTTTTTCGTTCCCGGCAGACATGGGTGTGTTCGAAGACCTGAGCGAGCGAACGGTGACGGTGACGTCGGGCAGCGCGGCGGTCCTGGAAATGCCGCACATCGAGAGCCACCCGGCCCCGGACGTGATTTGGTCCGACGGCACTTCCTCCGGCAACCTTCCCTACATCATTAAGTACGCCACGGTTCATCACAAGCTCCTCATTCTCAACGCCTCGGAGATGGACGAGGGCTCCTACAGGTAACGCTTCTGCTCGTCATTATACGGGGGGGCTATTCCGTTTATGTATATTCGGCGAAAGCTCGGATAATAGGTTTATTAAGAATGATTTCACGTAAAAAAAAAAAAAAAAAAAACTACCGTTTGTTCGGCGCAGGGCGAGAGCGATGAACACGCAGCTGGGGAGAGTGGAGAACGGGCCGTTCTTCAAGCTGAAAGTCACCGGCGATTCTAACGCGGAAGTGGCGCCGACGATCGTCGTCAAGCCGGAGGATACGAAGATAATCAAAAACCACGAGGGATCCACTCACTTGCACTGCATCGCCAATGCCAGGTACACCATCAATATTTAAATTACAGTCGTATCGGGAGAAGTTTCTGCATTTACTCGGAAGTCGAACGGCGACTCGAATGCAATTACGTTAATGTGCGAAAGTGATTGACGTTCGATTTTGTATAAATAGCTTTGCCGGGTAATTAATGACGTCGTATGTACACGAGGGACACGCAAAAAAAATGATTACGTTCTCAGGTCTCTGCACGAGCTCCGAACGATATGGACGAAGGACGACATTCCAATCGAGGATGCCCGGATAGTTTTTGACTTCAAAGACTCGTGGAACAGGACCCTGATACTGATATCGGCGAATCTGACTTACTCCGGCGTGTACGCCTGCCACGTCGACTTGAGGAGCGGCGGATATCCCACCATTACCGCCAGCGCGACCGTCGAGGTTCTCGGTGAGACATAGATATTTTTTTTTTTTTTTCTTTTAAGTAATCCAGTCGCGGAAAGTCTTTTTGAAGATCGAAAGGGGACTTTCTGCGTTAAAAAGTTCTCTCGCCTTCTTCCTCCAACGAGCCAAAGAGAGAGAGAGACAATAGGTTTTCGTGCGTCGATTCGACTTGTTGGATCGATACTCTGCCGTGTACGTAAACTGTACGAGCTGATACGCTGTTGTTTTTTTTTTTTGTCGGCACGTGCAGAGAAGCCAGTTTTCCTGAGCGAACTGAAGCGCGTCACGCTGAGCGAGTACGGGACCACGGTGACGCTGCCCTGCGAAGTCCAGGGCGTTCCGCCGCCGAGCATCCAATGGTTTCGAAACGCCGAGCCCGTCGACAAGCTGCTGGGAACAAGGTAAACGAGCGAGCTTGCTATCCCCGTTACGAGCATTGATTTTCCTACGATTTGCTATACTAACTTTTATTGGTCTTGTATAACTCGTCGGAACGTCGGTACGGTAAAAATACTTACGGAGCAATTAAGGTAGTATGGGACCGTAAATTTAGGGTTTACGAAAAAATGAGTATCTTTCGATTGCTTAAAGCTGACGGTGCAAATAACAAATGTATGTAAAAGTAGAGAAACTAATGTAGAAGAAAAACAGTTTTAAACTCAATTTGCCATAATGCAATTTGAAATATTGCATTATGATTGTCAAAGGCAAACGTCGTTTTCTATCGGATTTAAATGTGTAAGGGCTCATTTTTGTTCTGTATACGTTAATCTACAAAACTACCGTGGGAAATTAACAATATAATTTTAGAGAACAAAATTATATTTAATTGTTCATAAAAAAAACGTACAGGGCCTATAATACCCATACTACCTTAAACGTGAAAGTGTTTTGGCAAACACTTTGCATTTGTAAATGGGAAAAATGTTAGCTTTTATGTATTATGATACGTGCAAAATTACTTGTAAACTTTAGTTGCACGTGGCCTGAAAGTCCTCAGATCAACTTGTGCTTATGAAAGAAAATAGCATTTCTAAAAAGCGCATTAGTATCTGAAATAAAAGATTTTTAAAAGCCATAATTACTTAAAAAATTGTTGCCCCCAATTGCATGCGCGAGAAATGGGCAATAACAGTTTAGAAAGTGTTGAAAATCTCATGCTGTTCGAAACGATTTCGAAATTTTCTAACGCGCGAAAAAAAAAACCCATAAAAGCTACCAAAAAATTGTTTTCAATATTAATATGTTCACACTTTTTTAATGAACAAATATAGATACAAAATGCTCGAGGACGGATCGTTGACGGTGAAAAAGCTGACGATGGAGGACTCGGGGATGTTTCAGTGTCTGGCGATGAACGAGGCCGGCGAAGCTTCCAGTTACACCTGGCTCAAGGCTAAAAGTGAGTGAGAAAAGATAATTAGAAAGAAAGTAAATACCGGCTTAGGACAGTTGTATAATAACATGCAACACCTTATACCGCGCGATTCTGCGAATTCAGAACGAAAGCAAGGTTTTTCGAGCGTTCCTATTATACTTAACGTTTGTGCGATGAGTTCGCTGCCGGCCAAGTCCCAGCGCTATTACTGATTACATGTTTTTTCTTGTTGTGGCGAGAGCAGAAAGATTGGAAACAGCAAAGAGAGAGAGAACGGCCCGTCGAGCCGCCGGTTATGGTATCGTCGGAGTGCGCCAGGATAATCGTCGCTTTCAGTTCTTTCAGTACCCAGACCGTAAGAGCCAAGTTGTCCCTCTACGACCTTGTCGACTTTTTTTTTTTTCGTTTCCTTTTAGTTTGCAAAAGTTTTTGCTCTCTAATATTTTACTTTTTGTGTTTTCTAAATTCACGTACTTAGAACAGCAGCAGTAAACGAACGCGACGACAGCCCTCACTTTTTCAAACTTTCACGGAAAGAAAATTGGTGCCTTGCTTAGAAGCATGTCATTTCAGATTTCTGAATATTTTTTAATTTAAAGCTCATTGTTAAACATATTTAATTTTTTTTTTTAATTTTACTTGCAATAGTTTGATTTTTTTTTATTGAAAAAAAGATTTTTTGATAAAAGTAATAATCTTCATATATGCATTAAATTTTGTCTTACAATTTATACGCCAATTTATTGCCGTGTGTTTCCTTCTTTTTTTTATTATGCATTCGTAGGCACTCGCTTAACCATTATCTTCTCCATCACGTCGTTGCATTCTTGTTGCTTTAATTGATTTTACCTGTTAGAATTTTTGATTTTTCTTTTTGTTTGTTACTTCACACGTGACTTTGCTCACAAGTATTACTCCTTTAGAAAAATTAATTGTATTCGCACGTGTGTTTTTGTAAAAAGTTGCATTCTCTTATTAAAAGTGTATTATATTAGTGTTTTCCTAAGTATAGCTCTATAGTGAACATGCATTATTTTCGTAGAAAAGTAGGAAAATTCGAGCTCTCTGCTCGATATTTAGAAAGAAAACATGTCATTTGCATTTTCGCGACTTTCTACCTTTTATATTTGTGTTGCCTTATGTTTGTCACATTACTACATGTACATCTCGTACAAAACACCATTGAAAACCACTGCATCCACTATTTCACTTGTGGAACATCTCATCAAAGCACAGCATTAATTGTTTTCTACTTCACAGCAAAGAACGCCACTAAGCCTTATCACACTGCTAAACGCAGTAATATTTCACATATATTGTACATTTTTTCTTGCGTGTAAACAAAATTATTATTATGTTTCCACTACTGTGTGTACATTTGCGGTTAGACAAATATTTTTACTGTGTGTGATTCGATAATTAGTTTTGGAAACATTTTTTGATTTTGGTTGTATTAATGCATGATATTTAAGCGTAGATTATTGAAAATCGTTAACAAAAAATACGAAATTTTTTTGCAGCGTCAATACCCATAATGGAAATTCCGCCTCAAAATTTGACTGTTCTGGATGGTAAGGATGCGATTTTAACTTGCCGAGCAATTGCAGCACCAATACCGAATGTAACCTGGATGTATAATGGTAAGTGAATTATTCGAAAGTTTTTATATATATTATAATAGACTGCAATTTTAATGATTATACATTTCAAAATAAAGCAATAACTTTTAGCATAATTCGCCCATCTCATAAATATTGCAGTGAATTCGAAGAAGAATAAAATAATATAAATATTTTTATGGTTTAAGCATGTCTGCATACTTTTGCATCGTGTAGCCCATAATTGTGTACTTTGTTTAGCTTCTAATTGCATTAACAAAATTATTTAGAAAAAGAAAACGATATTATTAAGTTTATCTAATCGATTTGCCTTATCGTTTCAGACACGATACCGGTGGAAATTGCTGGTAGAGTGCAAGTTTTGGAAAGTGGCGATCTTTCGATAGCCGACATCAAGCCTACCGATGCTGGAAAATATACTTGTATTCGTGCAAACGAAGCTGGTTCCGTAAATGGATCAGCTTACGTTTCAGTACTCGGTAAGCTATTCTTTACCGTCAACTTTCTTGCAACTTGCATTTTAATACTGCAGTTACAAGTGAATTCATAAAAAAATGATTCATCTTTTTAGTGAGAACTCAAATTGTTCAACCGCCAGTCGATCAGTCGGTTCTTCTCGGTCATACGGCTGAATTGAAATGTGACGTATCAAATGATCCAAGTGTCAAGTACGACATCGCCTGGTTTCACAATGCACAGTAAGTTTAAAATATTATTTTCATTACTGTTTTTTTTTTAAAATGATGATATTTTAATTAAATAAAAATTCAAAGTAAGCTTGAATATATAACAATGTAATAATGCTCAAACTCAAACTCAAAGCGAAATTAAAAGTAATTGCCTTGCGTAAAACTCGTACGCGCAGTCAAAAGAGTCTCGCATTGTTATCCATACAATGAATTAACGCAGAACCGTAATAATGAAAAATGAATGAAAAGAGCGTAAGAGTGGTGTGGGCGCAGCGTCGTTATTAGACGCGCAAGCAGAGCAGATCAGCAAAAGAGAAAGCGAGGCTCATCGCAATCGTTGAAATAGCCCAAGACTCAGGCGGCGATTCGCGCTTGCTTATTACAGAGTAATCAACACACGAGCGAGCCCGAGAGTGAAGATGCACAATGACGGCACCTTGGAGATTGGCGCGGTGCGCGCCTCCGATGTCGGCGAGTACACGTGCTCGGTGGTTTCCTCGGGCGGTAACGAGACCCGCACTGCCAAGCTCAGCGTTATCGAGCTGCCTTTCGCGCCGATTAACGTCGTGGCGTCTCGAGTGGAAGAGATTTCGCCGAGGACTATCAACGTCACCTGGGTGCCCGGATTTGACGGTAACAGCAGGATTAAGTCTTACATTGTGCAGAGACGGGAGGTTCCAGAACTCGGTAACGAACCTTTTTACTTTTCTAAATTTTTTTTTTTTACTCGCCTTGTTTGACATTTATTCATACTGTGCACTTTTACAGGACCCTTACCAGATTTTTCTTTAAACTGGGTGACGGAGTATTCAAATATATCCGAAAGTAGTCGCTGGATATTATTCAATAATTTAAAAGCAGCGGCAGCTTATCAGTTTCGCGTAAGCGCGGAGAATAGCGTTGGCGAAGGTCCCAGCTCAGAGCCTAGCAATGTCGTAGTACTTCCCCAAGAACGTAATAATAATTAATCTAATGCTTTTGAAAATTTATCTTATGCTTTTGTAACTCAAATTGCAATAATTATCTTTAAACAGCACCATCTGGTCCACCGTTGGGTTTTGTGGGTTCCGCGCGTTCCTCCTCTGAAATCATAACCCAATGGCAACCTCCAGCTGAAGAGCATAGAAATGGCCACATATTGGGTTACGTTTTACGGTACAAACTGCACGGTTACAATGAAGCGCCCTGGATGATCCAGAACATCACGAATGAGGCACAAAAGAACTACTTAATCACTGATCTGATAACCTGGAAAGATTACATAGTTCAGATTGCAGCATACAATGATAAGGGCGTCGGAGTTTTCACCAACGAATTAAGAATTAAAACTAAAGAAGGAGGTAAGAAGCTATTTCTCATTAATTAAAAATAATTGTTAGCATAAATAAATTTTAAATAAATATTTATGTAATAGTACCGGAATCTCCACCAACTGAAGTAAGAGTCAAAGCAATAAATTCTACGGCTGTGAGCGTTTGGTGGAAACCACCAAATCCACAAAAAATAAACGGCATCAATCAAGGATACAAACTGCAAGCGTGGCATAACGGAGGTTTCGGTGAAGAAAATGAGTATAAATCTATTACAGTAGCGCCAAACTTATTCGACCCTCAAGCTGAACAAAATGCAGTCATCCCTAATCTGAAAAAATACACTTTGTATAACGTTACTGTATTATGTTTCACTAATCCCGGAGATGGTGAAAGAAGTACTCCTGTTGCCGTTCGCACTAGCGAAGATGGTAAACAAATATTTTTTAGTTTATAAGAAATATTACAATTTGATAAAAAGTTAAATTTCTCGAATGCATTCTGATGACTTTACTTTTATCTTCTTTCTGATTCAGTTCCGGGCAAGGTGGAAAATCTTCAGTTTCTTAATATCAGCGATCGGGCTCTAACAGTCAAGTGGCGCCCGCCTAAGGAAGTGAATGGAAATCTTACCTTTTATCAGCTAAAGTATACGATCAAAGATAAGCCTGATTCGCTGAGAGTGCTAAATTTTACTGCCGATATCCTACAAACAAAAATTGAACAGCTCCAAGTAAGAATTTAAAACATAAAAAATATGCAATTGTATAGTTTTTTTAAAAAGACTAGATTTACAAATGATTTTGTTTTCTTCTTAGGCTACTACACATTATACATTCGAAGTTTTGGCTTGGACCTCGAAAGGTCCGGGAGAACCAAGTATAGCGACGATACAGTCAGGTGTTGAGCCAGTGCTACCGGAACCACCAACAAAATTAGCTTTATCCAACATAGATGCATTTTCAATTGTTTTGCAATTTACCCCAGGTTTTAATGGCAATGCTTCTATTTCAAAATGGACTGTGCAGGTATATTAACAATTTGTTCCATTGAATTTTCAAAAATTTTTGCAGTTAAACTAACAAATTGATAAATACATTTTTTACTGTCACTATAGGCACAAACTACCCGCAATTCAACGTGGCATACAATATCCGAAATTTATGATCCCGATGCAAGAAAAATAACCGTTGAAGGTCTTACACCGTTTATGCAATACAGATTGCGCTTGATAGCTAATAATGTAGTGGGAGCTTCTGTTCCATCAGAGCCAACAAAAGAATTTCAAACCATCCAAGCTCCACCCTCTCATCCGCCCCGTAATGTTACTGTAAGAGCTATGAGCGCTACAGAGCTACGAGTTCGGTGGATTGTAAGTTTTTAAGTTTAAATAATAATTCAAATATTTTATTTATTATTCGCTAAAATATTTTTTCAATCAAAAATATAGCCATTACAACAAGTTGAATGGTATGGAAACCCGCGTGGCTATAATATTACTTACACCGAAGTTCGAACCAATACGTCTAAATCTATTAGTATCGATGATCACACGGCTAATTCCTTCGTTCTGGAAAATATGGAAGAATTTGCCGTGTACGAAATATTTATGCAAGCCTATAATGATGTTGGTTCATCTACTTTGAGTCCCAAAGCTGTCGAAAGAACTCGAGAATCTGGTAAATTTTTAATTAATATTCATGTAGATGTGATTTTAAAATATTAATTGATTGGCAATTCAAAAAATGTTTGCTTTCAGTTCCATCTGTTGGTCCTGTCAATGTAGAAGCTAATGCCACGTCTTCAACTACTATTGTTGTAAAATGGGGTGAAGTACCTATCCAACATCAGAATGGACAAATTGAAGGCTACAAGGTTTATTATAGAGCAAATAGCCGATCGCCATTCCAATATAAAAACATTCCGAGTAATGCTACTTTTACTACTACATTAACGGAATTGAGGAAATATGTCCAATACCACGTACAAGTTTTAGCATATACTAGATTAGGCGATGGAGCTCTAAGTTTACCCCCAATAAGAGTGCAGACATTTGAAGATGGTAATTTAAAAATTTTGAATTTATTTCATTTGAGATATATACATACAAAAGAAACATTAAAAAGAAAACTAATACTTGATCAAATTTGTTAATTTTAGTACCTGGACCACCATCAAATGTTTCATTGCCTGATGTTAGTTTCAATTCAGCGCGTGTTATTTGGGATACTCCTGAAGATCCAAATGGCGAAATTTTGGCATTTAGAGTAATGTTCCATTTAAATGGAACTCAAAGTCATCAATTTACAAAAGAATTTTCTTCTTCAACTAGAACATTTACGTAAGGATATATTAAATGCATGTAATAAATACGATTACAGTTTCAGAATTTTTGTAACATCAATGTTTTTGTTAATAGCGCTAATAATTTGGAACCAGAAAGATATTATATGTTTTCTGTAACCGCTCAAAGTCGTTTAGGATGGGGTAAAACAGCTTATGCGTTAGTTTTAACGACAAATAATAGAGAACGACCTCAACCTCCTTCAGTCCCGCACGTGAGCAGGTCTCAAGTGCAAAGTAGACAAATTACTTTCAGTTGGACTCCGGGTCGCGATGGTTTTGCGCCTCTTAGGTAAAATAAAAAATATATATTTCAATATTTTTTAATATTATTTAAAAGAATTAATTTATATATTTAAATATGTATTTTTTTAGGTACTATACAGTACAACAATCGGAGAATTCTGGTCCTTTCCAAACTATCCCAGAAAGAGTAGATCCATCTTTGACTTCTTATACTGCAAATAATTTGAAACCTTACACCTTATATCAATTTAGAATTCAAGCAACTAATGATATAGGACCATCCGCATGGAGTGGTGAATCTATTCAAGTAAAAACTTTACCAGCTGGTAAGATTTTTCTTATTACATAATTAAATAATTAGAAATATGTTTTTAATATACTAGTTATAACGTGTATTATGATTTTAGCTCCATCTCGAGGTGTTACGGAATTAAAAGTTGTTCCAATAACAACTTCAAGTATAGAAGTACACTGGAATCCAATTGATGAATTGAATTGGAGTGGAGATCACCAGACAGGCGGGTATCGCGTGTTTTATCAACCTCTTTCAGATTTCCCATCTGCTCTTCCTGGACCTCCAAAAGAAGAAGTCATGGGAATCAATGTAAGAGATTTTTTAATAATTAAATACAGGATTTGTATTTTCAAACTTATAAAAGATAATGTAATTGCTTTATTATTTTTAGTCGTCCAAGACAACTTTGAGTGACTTAACTGAAGATAAATACTATGAAGTTATTGTTGTTCCGTTTAATTCAGAGGGCGAAGGCCCTCAAAGTCTTCCCGTAACAGTTTATGTTGGTGAAGCTATTCCAACAGGAGAGCCGCAACAAGTTACTGTCGAGCCAATATCTTCTACAGAGGTACAGCTTCGATGGAAGCCGCCCCAAGCAAACATGCAAAATGGTGAACTTCTGGGATACAAGGTAAAATTTTGCTTTAATTAATTTAATATTTATAACAAACTATTTATTATTTATCAATTAAAACAAATATAAACATATATTAACAAATATATGTATTTTTTAATTTACAGATTTTCTATCTAGTTACGGATTCTCCACAAGAAATGGAAAAGAAGCAAGAAGAAGAAATCGAAGTAGTACCTGCTTCATATTCAGCACATAGTTTAGTATTCTTAGATAAGTACACAGAATATCGAATTCAGGTCTTGGCATTTAATCCTGCCGGTGACGGACCGCGATCTCCCCCAATAACGGTTCGAACAAAACAAGTATGTGCAAGAAAATTATTCTTCAAAAGTAATAAAAAAACTGGAATTAATTTCATCATTAAATTAAAATTTATTTTTTTCTCTTTGTAGGATATACCGGGACCGCCACAAAATTTGCAATTTAGTGAAATAACTTTAACGAGCTTACGTCTTTCATGGGAACCACCTAAAATGCGTAATGGTGAAATAGTTGGATATGTTGTATCATACAAAACTTCGGAACAAAATGATCGTACGTTTTTTATCTGCAATATATTTTGATGTTTCTGTAGAAAGTGAATATTTATAAAAATAAAATTTTATGATATTATTTTAGGTTTCAGCAAACAAGTTAGGCAAAAAGTTACGGAAACAAATTTACTTATTCAACCTCTTGAAGAAGAAGTGACTTATACATTTACAGTTCAAGCCGAAACTATCGATCTTGGACCTCCGATATTCGGCAATGTGACTACTGGTCCTCAAGAGGGTTCACCAATGCCACCAACTGGACTAATCATTACTAAAACCGTTTCCAGTGTAGATTTAGTGTGGACTAATGGAGCTACTGGCAAGGGATCAATATTGGGTTATTATATCGAAACGAAGAGCAAAGGTAGGAATTTTATAAACATTTCATTCATTTTTTAAATTTGGCAATAGGTATAATTTATAAAAAAGGATTAAGCTTATATTTAATATGAAAAATGGGTTGATCTTTTAATAACTACGATATTGTTTTATTTGACTGTACAGGGAGAGAAGATTGGCCACATTGTAAGTTTGAGAATCTGTTAGAGTGGTTTTCAGTGATTATGTTTAGGCATTGCTAAGTGAATGTTTTAATATATTAAAATCATATAGCATTCATAATAACAATGAAACTGCGTTATATCATTGCATGTCATTCTTTTTGGCAAGGCTGGGTAAAAAATTACAAAATTTATTTAAAAATAAATAATTTAACTGTTAAATTTGATAATTCAATTTTAAAATTTTTTTACTGTTCAGCCCTGCTTTCGGCATGTCAAGTCCTATATATCCTCCCTAATTTTTCCTCTTCCATTTTTTCATAGAACTAACCAATTGTCATTAGGGATTGCTACGAAATCATGCGTTATTTCTATGTGAATTGCAGTGCCGCCAAGTGATGTTAAATATTTAGCCAATGTATCTTTTAATTTTAAGAATTAGTCAGATCATCATCATTGTAGCGTTTGAGCTTATAATTTCTCTATTGTACAAAGTGATGCTAGCGTAGCTTTTACATTACTTTTCCTACATGTTTATCAAATCTAGCAAAATGTCATATTTAAAATTTTTTATTTTTTATTTTAGATGAAAGTCAGTGGCAGACGATAGTGCGAACTAGTAATGGATTATTAACAGAATACAGTGTGTCATATCAAAATTTACTCCCATCTACATCGTACCTATTTAGAGTAATTGCTTATAATCGTTATGGAATCAGTTATCCTGTAAATTCTACGGAAACGGTAAAATTTTTACTCTACAGATTCGAGCGCTTATATTTCTGTTGTATTAAATAATTATATTAATTATTTATTAAATTATTTATTAGATTTTGACTCCATCTAAGTTATATATGGAATATGCATATCTTCAACAACATCCCTTTTATCGACAAACTTGGTTTATGGTAACATTAGCTGCAACATCTGTTGTCATAATTATCATGGTGATAGCAGTGCTTTGTGTGAAAAGCAAAAGTTACAAATATAAACGTAAGTTTTCAAGCGTTTTATAAATAATTCTAAACATTATTTACTTAAAATTTCGTACATATTCTGATTAGAATCAATATTTAATTTTCAATTAGAAGAAGCTCAAAAAACACTTGAAGAGTCGATGGCAATGGACATCGACGATCGACAAGAATCCGATCTGGAGTTATATCGATCGCGGCAAGGTAGCGGTGTCGCGGGCATGAGTAACGGTTGCGGCACACTCGGCAAGCGAAGTACTCTGAGCCGCAAAGCAATGCACCCTCCTCCGCCAACTGTTTACGGCAAGTCGCCGCCAAGGCCTTCGCCCGCTTCGGTTGCTTATCATAGCGACGAGGAGAGTCTGAAAGGCTACGACGAGAATCCCGATGACAGCAGCGTTACGGAGAAACCCTCGGAAATAAGCTCTACTGATTCACAGGTAAACTTTTTATGCTAGAAAAGAGCATTACTTACTTTCTTTTCTAATGCAAACAATGCCTTTTTCGCTTGATTTTCGTAAATAGCCATGTTTGCTCAGCACGATATGAACGAAATAAAGACCGAAATACATAAAATATGAAGAAAAACCTAATCAAACGATTGTTTTTTGATTTACATTTAACTTCATTTCTTTCTAGGCGTCAGAAAGTGAAAACGAAAGCGTGCAATCGGATCCTCATTCTTTCGTGAATCACTATGCTAATGTGAATGACTCTCTTCGGCAGTCCTGGAAACGGCAGAAACCTGTTCGAAATTATTCATCGTATACAGACTCGGAACCAGAGGGTAGTGCGGTTGTGAGCTTAAACGGTGGTCAGATCATCATGAACAACATGGCAAGATCGAGAGCACCACTGCCTGGGTTTTCTTCTTTTGTCTGATCAATTTGTCAATTTGATTCATCTAATAAGATGTTAACTGTGTTATAAAAAATCTGCCTGCCTGAGTTTGTAAAGAGATAACGATTTAACGCTAAACTTGTCTCAAGTAAAAACCGAAGACTTTTTAATGTATCTCCAAGCTTGTGGCAAATTCTTATTGTGATATATCGTTATGTACGTATTATTTATAATTATTAATACTTTCCAATCTGCGAGAGTGATTCATCCGACTTATTCGAATGATAGAGGCAAAATATTCGAATCAACTCTACTCCTCGAGCATCATTTTTTTACGTTTGCTTGTTCTTCATGTATCGCTTTGCACGGCTATTATTTAAGTATAGTGACTTAATTAATCAACTGTTGACTTTGTAATACAGTGTTTCTGACCATACAAAGCCATACAATTTTAAATTACGAAAGTTATTTGTAATCAAAAAATAGAAATTAATTTTTTTTTTCGACAAGAGGACAGTGGTCTTCCAATGTATACTTTTACTTTTTGATTATGAAATTTGCTTGCAGCAAATTGAAACTTAAAATTTTTTTTTATGATCATCTGTACATACACGTTTCTCTCAAGAAGAGTACTATATATCTTGAAACTTATATGGATTTTAATCAGTTTTACAATTAAAATTATTTTAAATAAATTTTGCTTTGATTTTACAAAAATTATATTTAACACCTTTCTTAATTATAAATAAGCATTCATAATTCAACTTATTTAAATTAAATCTCTTTCTTATAAAGTGATTAAAATCCGTAAAGTGTACATATAATACTCTTTTTTTTAATATAAGAATTGTTAAAGGTAGCGAACATTTTTTTAAATTTTGTTTTACTGTGATTTAGTATTGCGTTTAATGCGATTCAAAAGCAATAAATAAATCCATATCATGATCATGGGCGAATGAAGCAGCAGTTGCCTTACAAAAAATTGAGAGAAACGGGACTAAACAAAGTCTCATAATAATTTGCAATTAGCGTTGTAATATTTAAATCTTCATAATATAATAGGAAAAATTAGATTAGAAATAATTAAAATTTTTAGGGTATGCTTGAAAAGTATGCAAATATGAATGACTGTTTATGAGTGCTAATAAAAGAACACCTCGAAATAAGTCTGAATAATGCAGTTTTGCATACCGTAGTCTATTTCTGTACATTTTTTCGTTGCATCTCATTTTCGTTTTTTGATTATTATTTATGATTTAAGTAAAAGAACATGAATGAAAGAAACCATGTATATTATCATTTTCTAAATAACAAAAAATTGTACTTATCAGTTTGGTATAAAAGTGTTATTTAATTTTGAAAAACGACGATAAATGTAATTTTTATCACAAAAAATAGAACTGATCAAACAAACTGGTAAGTTACATATCTAAACAAGAGCTTTTAATATCAGCCACTACTGATACGAAAAACTGAGTGTTGTATGAAACGAGAATACTTGTAATGTGTAATATTGTGTATGAATCCTCATGACCAATTTCGGGGATTATTGTATAGAATAAAAGGCTGATAAAATTATAATAGTTTAACAATCTTTCAATATTACTGCTCTAAAAAAAAAAGCACATTAGTCTACGAGCTTCTTCTAGAGAAATTTAATAGTACTATAGTAATTTTTTTAAGATCAGTAAGTATAATATTTATTGTTATTGAGTCATTAATGAGCAAAAAGAGTGTTGCTTAAAAATTCAATTAGTTTATTGCACACTCTGCTATAAGGACAATACTACACATCGAAACAGGAATATACAGTTAATTCCTAAGAATCTGCATCTCAAATTTACTCATCAAACACATACATATGTAGATTAGATTCTTTATTATGATTTAGAATAAATATCACCACAAATTTATGGTGTTTCTCTTTGTAATAAAGACTTATTGTTAATTCAGAAGTTTATATACTTCTGAAACACTGCCAATAAACATTTATGTTCAAATTTTCTATTATTTATACAATACTTTAATAAAAAGCGAATAATGATTAATTACAAATTTATAATACAAAATCTGTTTTAGAAATATATTATCCTTTTAATAAGAATCTGTGTTTTATTTAAGCCCAACAAATTTTCTTTTGGAATTTAATAAAACAATAAATTAATCAATCATAAAAATCTTATTTTATTTATTCATTAAAAAAATTATACGAGAAAAATTCCAACAAATTAAGCAGATAAAAATGTTTTTTCACACAAAGCGTACCAGTTTTTCAATTCGCGTGGAAGTTTGTTGTGCGCTACGCGTTTTAAAGCAGACCATACTGCTACATCAACAATAGAAGGATCAGTTGAGTTTGAAAACCACTGATTTGTACCTAGCCGATTTACAAACTTTGCTATGATAGCATTTACATTTTTAGGCTCTTCAAAGGCAAGTCGAAGACACAAATCTAGTATAATATCAATTGTGCTTGATTCTGGCAATTGCTTTTCATAATTATATTTTTCTATAAGTCTTGTCAAATAGCGTAATATATTTGCTTCACCTTCAATTGGATAATCGTGCACTATCGTTATGAGTTGAATATCAGGAACTGCAATAAAAAATAAGCAAAGTTAATTAATTTATTTAGTAATGAATATGAAATTTAATACTGTTACATACCCTCTTTCCATATAAGTTTCAAATCTATGTTGTGAACAGTATTCATTCGTGCACCAGCTAACTTTTCTTCAAATGAATCTGTTGTTGTATTAGCTACACTCGAATGACGATGAATTTCTACATTAAATTTTGTGTCCTTCCAAATTCGTTGAAGGGCTAGAATAAAGTTCGGGGGACTTGCAGGATTAGCATTTATTATTAATTCTGCACTAACTGGATTCTAGAATATGTAAAATAAAAATAAAGATGATTGTTTAAAAGAAAATAGAAATAAAATAAACATTTAAAAATATTATATTACCTGTTTAATCAGTGAGCTTATGTCGTCTAAAGGTAGTTTAACCTCATCGGACAATCTAACAGCAATGCAGAGACTTTCTACATGTGATTTTAATTCATAAAGCTGTTTCAAAATACTCAACTGTCGAGCCTCAAGAAGATTGTACTCTGGAAGTGGTTTCTGCAATTAAAAACATATCATCAGCATGATATAATTTCAGAGCAACAATCAAAATCTAATCTAATAAAATACACAGGTCAGGTGTCAAATAAAATTCCAGTATGCTCAGTTTTCAACAATGGCTAATTGTCAAGAAGTCTGCATCTTAAGAATTATGACGTTCATTCGTCGCGTGACAGTTCGTCGCCAGAATTTCTGAACGCGCCGGCTCGACTACAATCCCGGCTAACTTTTTAGCCACTCAATGATTTTACAAAAACATTAGCAACACGGCTGTTTTTTCGCGTCCGCGCACGCTTTCGGCAATGTTTTTTTTCGCGCTCGTTATTCTCGTTCCCTCTGTCTCTGTCGCGCATTTTGTGCGGGGGCTCGAGCGCGGACCGCGGCTTATAGTTACACTTTTCTCTGGCGGATCATTAAATCGCGCGTGCACGTACGAAAAGATCATCGTGACACACACGCGCGCGCGGAGGGGCCATAGGAAAAAACACGCGACGCACTGGCAACCAAGAGGAACAGCAGAGAAAACCATCATCGATCTTCGGAGACGACGACCGATCGGACAGCCAACGGCAACGACCATCTTTTTTTCATTTTCCGCTGTTTGCAGCAACGAACAAGCGCAGGCACGCACGCACCTACGTCTACGCAATCGTCGGCCCTGTTGCGACGATGATGGCGATCAGTGCAGCCTCGGCGGTTTTCGGGAGTGCCAGCACGATGGAGCTTCGCCGCAGCCTGGATTATCCACCGCGCCACGTGAGTACCGTAACCATTCGCGTAAGCACCTCAGCTGAAGCGAAACCTTGCATAAGAGGATAACCTGACGGCTGAATTCGCTGGCGATGTCGTCGTCCGAGTCTTCTCCGTCGCCAAGGATCTTGGGTAGCTCGTACATGTTCGTAGGCAGGGAAATGCGCTCCGGCAGCGAGAATACCGGCTTTAGGCTGTACATGCTCGACGCGCTGCTCATTTCCGTGTCAGGGAGGCCTCCTAACCCGCGGGTAATCTCGTCTGCTCCGAGCGCTCCAACCGCGACACGGAGGATTTTTTCCTTCTCCACCAGTGTCGGCCATTTTCATTTTTTCGTCTATCTGTCCTGCTCTTCCACGTGCTCCCGCTGCTCCCTCTCTCGTGCAAGTATCTCGTACCTAAATAATATCGCACGCGAACTGCACGGTGGATACAATTTCAAAGCTTTCCGCGAGCGCCGGAAGACACGCTTTTTCGAAAGAACCGCGCGACTGCTACGCATGCGTCAACCTGCGCGCGCAGCTATTCTGAAAAAAGCGCTTTCTACCCTAAAGAATCTTGGAATTTTGAAAATTTTTACTCCAAATTGCTGATATTCAAAATTTAGGATTTTTTTAAGCTGGATTCCCCGATAAAACAACCGGCTTTGGCAAGAACGATGGCTCCTACTTTCAAAAGAACCGTCGTCAAAGATGGCGACGACGTTGGAAACGGCGAGAAAACATTGGAATTGATCGTCGACGGGGGATGACATTTCGCAGACGTAGGTAAAATTGAGCAGCGATTTTTTTGAGAAGCATAGCGCAGTCGATTGTTCGCAAAGTGTCTTCGAAGGAATAGTTGCCTCCGCGGCTCCTACCGAAAAGCAGTTCCGTGAGGTTCGACTTCTTTCGACTCCCGTAGTAAGGCAGGATCTGGGGGCGCAGCGAGCGCGTCGAAAGCGGGATTTGCTTGCAGACAGATGGCGCGAGTTTTGCTTCGCAGTGCTGCATGTTGTGAGAGTGTCTGTGTAAAAAATACATTGCGCTGCCCTCGCTGCGGGGAAACGCGGAAAAGCGAAGGTTTTTTTCGGGGCCGGCTAGCGTGATAACGTCGGACATTCGGGAGTGCGGCCCCTGGGGCCGATATCAACGTCGTTGAGCTCGCGCAGTGGCAAGCAGCCCCCCAACCTTCCTCGGAGCTCTGGAAACACGCGAATTTATATTCCCGATGTGAGAGGAGCCGAGACGAGGGGAGAGCGCGAGTGGTGTCCTCTGTCCAAGCATCTTTCGAACTAAGGTTAGGAGCTGTTTTATTGCTAAAAAATTCGGGCCCTCTAAGCACCGGTCCTCCCTCCTCCTTCGATGTCATTTCTGATGAGTGCATGCCGGGCCAACAACCCTTGCATTCCGCGGCCCCCCTCGACGTGCGGCAATCGCGGTTAGAAATTGCGTTTTTTCGGAGTCGCGCGTGAGCGTAGCGCCATCCGGCGTCCAAGTGTCAGTAACTCAGCCGCTGTAAGGTCGCTCGCGATTGGTCGACGTCAGGCTCGCCAAAAAACTGCATCTCTCTCGATGCCCAGCTTGCACTGGGTCATCGGCGGCCATCTTCTCCTACGGCCACGTCCTGGGCCAGCAAGCTTGCCAGCGTACCCCGAGAGGTCAGCCGCGAGCCTCGCTGGAAGCTGGAAACCTGGTCTGATAGCGTTTCGGCTGGCTCGGCCGGCGGCCAATCGGCGTCCTCGTTTCATCGAGCCAAGTCCCGCGTCTCGCGTGTGTGCGCGAGAGACAGCAGCCTGAGCAGCAGCTCGGTAGCCCTCCTCCTCCCGCGACTGCGACCGCGGTCGGAAAGCTCCCTGCGCCGTGCCGCAAGTGCAACCGCCGTCGGAGAAAGTTGTAACGAGCCTTGTGTATATTGCTGTGTTGATAGATACGGCGGCGCTCAGCTGTTGCGTATTGCAAAAAGGCGCTCGTCAGCTCGCGCTCCCTGTTTGATCACGTGACCGAATAATCGGGCCCCCCGAAGAAATGGCGCAAATATCGGGCAATAATTGCGGGTCCTGTGCCTGGTGGCGGCTGCGGCGGCGGCTACGATCGCTTGCGTTTGTTGACAGGCGCGCCACGTGCTGAGCAAGAGAGATAGAGCGCAAAAAACAGAAAGAGAGAGAGGGAGGAGGGTGTCGAAGAGAGCAAGCGCGGATCTAATCGTTCAGTCCTCGTTTTTCTTGTTAACAGAATTCCAAGAGATCAGAAGATGACTGGAAGAGGGACGAAACGACGGGGCCGACCCCCCAAGTCGGTTGTCATGGAGCGACCCAAGAAATTCCAGTACCATCTGATGAAGAAACCCAAATACTTGCAGTCCAAAGGCTCAGAGACGCCGAGTTCACAGCCTGGCACGCCGACGGCATCGAGGCCGGCGACACCTCAGGAGACTCCAAGTGCCGAGGATACAAGGCGCAGCACGCGCAACCGCAAGTCCAAAGGGACCAGAGAGAAGCACTCGAGGAAGGGTGGCCACTCGAGTTCAGCCTACCAGAGACGTGGCTACAATACCAGTGTGGACTACCATGATTCCGAATATCACTATGGTTCGGACTTTGGTGATGAATCAAGTGAGAAAAGTGACATTGAGGATGACCCATTGTTACAGAGTGAAGATGAATCTTCTGAAAGCATAGAGGAGCCAGATCCATCCAGTGACAGTGACTTTTCGCTGTCTAGCTTTAGTACTACTAGTGGTACACCCAGACGAACTTTGCTATCTCAGCAAAGACCTCCCAGTCCAGAGCCACTGTGGCTTCAAAACCGGGAGATCCCCCCCTTAGAGTTGCCTAAGTCTTCGGATGACCTATTAGTTCCTAGAGATCTGGTCATGCCATGCCTTTCTATTTATGAGGTTCTCAGGCACTTTCGTACCCTTCTGAGGCTTTCTCCGTTTAGGTTTGAGGACTTTTGTGCAGCTGTCATTTGTGAAGATCAAACTAACCTATTTGCAGAGATTCATATTACACTTATCAAAGCTTTATTACGGGAAGAAGATTCTCAACAAACTCATTTTGGCCCTCTTGATCAAAAGGACTCTGTAAACATCAGTCTTTACTTTGTTGATGCCATGACATGGCCAGAGGTTTTAAGATCTTATGTAGAAAGTGATAAAGGTTTTGATCAAAATATTTTAAATATTTTATCTAACTCTGAATATCCATTTTCTGGTATTGAAGATAGAATAAAGGTTCTGCAATTTTTAACTGGCCAATTTCTTATCACTAATCCTGTTCGGGAAGATTTATTACACGAAGGTATATAGACTTTTATTTTTTTTATTTGATATCTTAATTATTGGTAATAATAACAATTTTAATAATGATATTTTAACTTTTATAACAGGAAATAGAGATTACGATGATCATTGTAGAGTCTGTCATCGACTTGGTGATTTGCTTTGCTGTGAAACATGTCCAGCTGTATTTCATTTAGAATGCGTTGAGCCACCTCTTGTAGATGTACCTCCTGAAGATTGGCAATGTAACATATGTAAAGCTCATAAAATAACTGGTGTTATGGATTGTATACCCGATGTTGAAAAGAATGGTCTGCTATGCAGGCAAGAACATTTAGGATTTGACAGACATGGGCGTAAATACTGGTTTCTTGTTAGAAGAGTCTTTATGTATGTATTTTTATTATATTTTTGCAACTAATTTCTAGCATTCATTTACTATTAAACATTTTAAATATAATTTTATTTTTATAGTGAAAGTGAAGATGGTGAAATATGGTATTATAGTACTCCACTACAGCTTGAAGAGTTAATGAATTCTTTAGATAAAAACGAAATGGAAGTTGCACTTTACAGAGAATTATCTGACTATAGAGATGAGATTAAACGTCAAATGGAGTTAACTGAATCTATTACTAATCAATATAAGGGTAACAAAAAGTCGTACTTGGAAGTAGAAAACAGTATGTATAATTTTTTATTATTAAATAAATTTTGATAATTTTTAAAAATTCTATTTTAATCTTGTATAGGTCTTATTCAAAAGATGCAAAAAGAGCGCCAAGAAAAATTGGAAAAAGCGGAAGAAGAAAAAAAAGAGAAGGAAAGACAGGAAGCTGAAGAAATGGTTCGGAGAATACATGAAGATCCCGAAACGTTACTAAATCAGTCCAATTCCGTTTCTGAACAGTCAAAGAATAAAACTGGTGATAATGAAGAGCAATCTCAAAAATCCGAAAAAGCAACTGAAGAAGAAAATTCTAATGATAATGCAGAAAATGGAATCAAATCCAAAATCGATGGAGAAGATATGGAGGTTGAAGAAATGACAGAAGGAGTTGACAAAGATGGTAAATATAAACTGTATTATGATTAACATAATTCATAAATATAAAATGATCTATGTTATTTTAAAATCTTTCTTTCTAATGTTAAATTAAATATTTCAGGCAAAAAACATAATATAGTGACTAGATCAAAAACTGGTTCCTTAACACCAAGGACGTTTAATCTTGATGAGTCGAAGAAGAAACAATTGGCGACTGCATCAAAAGAAGAATTAGAAAAAATAGAGAAGAATTTAAAAGAAGAAAATGATAACTCCCGTTTAACGCGTCAAAAAGCTCATCAAATCGCATCAGGCACACATCTATTTAAATTAGGAATGGATAATAATTTCAAATCATACGTCAATCAATATAGCACGAATACCATCGCTTTGAATAAGGTTCAACGAAATGAAGAGAGAGATAAAAAACGTCATTTATCGCACAAATTTGCTTTGACTCAAGCCATAGAATTCAAATGGATTGGAAGTTTGGTTGGTACACGAGCTATGTTAGTTCAAACTTTAAGACAGACAATTTTACAATTAGAAAGCAGCATTCAAGCACCGTTTATGCACACAAATTGGCCATTACTCCGCAAGCCATGGACTACAGCTGTAGGTTCCTGTATTAATCCACGTGATTTCGCACGTGCGCTTATAGCCCTTCAAGCTTGCATTAAGTCAGTAGTTTTTGCTAATGTTTGGCACGAGCAGCTTGGACATGTTAAATTACAGCGAGTTACGGCAATTGAACGAGAAGAAAAGAAACGTCTTGATAAAAAGGAAAAGAAAGAAAAAGAAGATGAAGAAGAGAGAAACCGTCTAACGTATAACTTTGTTAAGTACACTTTGGGTCTCAAACATCAGATATGGAAACAAAAAGGTGAAGAATATAGAGTTCATGGACAGTGGGGTTGGTTGTGGATTTCAACTGGGCGACGACACAAAGCAGTGGATATTAACAAATTGGGATTGCGAGCTGGACCACAAAAAATTATGGTTCAAATTAGAGATCAAATAGGGTTAAAGATATTAGCGGTTGATCCATCGACGTACGAGTTTTTAATCAAAGAATATTGTCCAGAAAACGTAGAAAATCCGGACAATAAAGACAAAATCATCAAACAAGAAATTAAAACTGAAAAAACGCCTGATGATAATAAAAGTACAGAAGTCAAGGAAGAAAATCAAAATGATTCAGAAAAAGAAAGTGATAATAAAGAAATAAAAACTGAAATGAGTGATCAAAAAGTGGAACCCAAAACAGAACCTCAAATTTCTAAACCAGAAAGCAAACTAAACTTACCATGTAAGTAAAATTAAGTTACTTTATTTTATATCAATTATAGTAAACTTATTGATCCATAAATAATATGTTTATAATAATTTTAAAGCATTTATTGTACATCTTTATCATTGCAAAAAATTTATTTTCATAAGAAAAACATACAATTTTAAATAATTAATATAAATTTTTAATAAAAGATACAAATATTTTAATAATCCATGTATTTTCATTATTAGTTTTAGCTGGAATGAAGATACAAAAAGTATTTAAACCAATTACAGAATTTGAAGATATTGATATCACTAAAGCATTGACTACGTCCGGTCGTGTTTTTTATCCAAAAATAGCCAAAAAAACAAGAATCGACGATTTTCTTGCTCGACGAACACATTTAAAACTGTTGGAAGAAAGGCGGCTAACACAATCTGAAAAACTTAAAGAAATGGCAAATAAAATTAGTAATCAGAAGAATGAAGAAGATACCGATATCGATATGGAAAATACGGAGGATAATGAAGGTGGAGGTGGTGATGCAACATTGCAAAATATTTTAGCTGGCAAACAAACAACTAAACCTGCAGGTTCTAATACAAAAGAGATGATGGCTGCAATTGCAAAACGGATCCAGCAAGTCCGGTCGCAATATGCAAATTTAACACGCTTTGGTGGTAAAAATACTACTTGTTATTCACGGTACTGCAATTTGGCTGCTCAAAATATTACAAATAAAACTATCATTACACCTCAGAGCTTAGCAACTAATTGCTATTCGCCGGTTTGTCTGAAAAAGATTCAATTGAAACGAGATTTAGTTGTTTTGCTTAGAAAAGCTAATGCTCTAAATAATCCTTCAAATGCGGTAGTTACAAATCAACCTACTGTAAAAACGGAAGTTACTGATGAAACAAAAGACACTATTAAGACTGAAGTCAAAAGTGAAACGGACTCATCTAAGGTAGAAGTGCAATGTAAAGAAGAAAAGATAACTGATGAAACTTCGAATGTAAGTCCTCAAGATGGAGGTGGTGATGCAACTGCGATTAAAAAAATTAAAGTGGAATCGGTAAGATACAAAAACATTTTACTAACATGGAATTTATTTTTTAAATTAAAAAATAGTTCGTTTTTTAAATATAAATATTTTCTTTACAGGATGAAAGTGTAGATAACAAAAATAGTCAAGCTATTATTACAACAACGAACAACGTTACTACTACTTCTACGGTAACTACAACAACCTCGCAAATTAAAACTGTTGATGGCGTCGTTAAAACTCTAAAGGAGACTACTACTGCGTCTTGTAATTCTATCGATGTAACATCTGAAGTTAAAACAGGTAGTGCTGCGACTGCATCACCTAAAACAACAACTATTGTCAACAGAAGAGGACGAACTGTTCAGAGAATTATTTATACAAAAGAATTAAATGCAGATGGTTCTGAAAGGATATATTCAGCAACATCTACAGAAGGAAAAATATATTTAAAGAAAGTTGCTATATCTTTGGCAGACAGAAGGAAAAAGCGCACACCTGTAAAGTATCCTTTGTGCTCTACATTCTGCAGTAAAAATAAAACTCGAAGTATATTAGTGCTACCTCAGCATGAATTGAGGAAATTAGCACGAGCAGGAGGTCGTCAACCTGTTCAAGGATTTCATCATATGGCTAAGGTTTTTATTAATTTTTAATATGTTTATTCAGAAATAAATATATCTAAAGACAATCTTAATTGTAGGCAAATATGTCTGTATGGCCTTATCCTTGTCCAAGACCGCTTTTTAAAACGTGCTGGCTGTACCGAACCGTGGGACTAAAATCTTTGGCTGCTGCAGCAATTCAACTTCGTATTCTTTGGGCGTGTCTAAGATGGGATGACCTTTCTGCTAAACCTCTATCAAACGACGGAAAACACCAAATTACTACCGACACTGAAATCATGTCTTTAGAAATCTTAAAACACCGACATGTTGGACAATTTATGGATAAAACTCAATATTTACGAAGGAAAGTTGTTATTCCATTGGAACTACCGAAGCAAATAAGAGGTGCGTATCTAATCTTTGCTACAAGATTTTAAAAATAAATTAATTATTTTAACTTAAAATGCTGAGTAACACTTGTTTAACTCGTAGAAGTAACATCAATTCGAAGTGGTTTACGAAAAAGAAAAAGACCTGAATCACCGCAAAGCACTGAACCTCAGGTATCGGAAGAATGGGTAGATGAAGATAAACTTGAACTTTGGGAAATCAAACAATATGGAGAAAGGTAATTTTTGATTATTTAAATAATTTTTAAATATTTTGTTGTTTATTTTAACAGTTAAGGCTTTTGCATCGTGAAGTTTATACCTTTTCTTGCACTTTCCTACCAATTTATTTAGACATGTTCTCATTCTGTTACTACTTGTGTACTCGTCGGAATGCTTCATATTTGATTTATTTTAAAAATCCTTTCCTTATTTTAACGCCGCTCATCACTAACCCTTTCGCTTGGTGCGTGTGTCCGTTTTTAGGTTAGAGAAGGCTAATGCCCAGATTATTACTAGGAGTAGATCCGGTGTGCCCCAGACAGTGGTTGTAAGTGGTAATAGAGCTGCAGGAGCCATTGCTTCAGGCGATCAACTCGTAAGTGGTAAATCTACACCAGAAGAAATTAAAGAAAAAATGGAACAACAGCTAAGAATTCAAAGAGCAGCTCATCAACAGAAGCGAGCTTTAGAAAATTTGAAAAATCCTGGTACACCTGGTACACCTGTTACTCAGCTTGTCAAAGTTACATCAAACTCCAATCAAGGTGAGTATTTATTATTTAAATTGTTTTTAATCATACTAGCTTAGTGAATAATTTCAAATTTCAAATGTGTTAAAGTTGTTACTAAAGTTGCTATACCAGCTAATCCAAATACTCCTCAAGGAAAGTCGCAGTTAACTTCATTGCTTACCACACCGAATCAAAATAAATTTATTGGAACTAGACGAATTTATATGACGAAAGGTAAAAATAATTAATAATGAAAAGTTTAATTTTTGAATTTTGTTACTTTAATGTATAAAACGTTATTATTTCGTAGCTGCAGATGGTACCACGAGAGTAATTTCTGGACCCACGAGTATTTTGCCAAAAACACCTCAACAGCAAGGACAAACTCCCAATCAACAATCACTTATAAAAGCAACTGGTCCAGGTAATATAACTTTTAAATATTCTAAGTTTTTATTTAACTAATAAAATTACAAAACTATAAAATTATCATAAACTTTATTATAATTTTTTATTTATTAATTTTTAAAATTGTAAAATAATATAAATTTGTTATTAGGGACTCCAAATACTCCGGTGCACGTTCAACAAAAGGTGCAAATTCTACGAGGTCCAGATGGAAAGCTTCAAGTTCGCGGTCTTATGCCAGGCCAACAGTTGGTCCAGATGCCAGATGGCAAATTGCACGTTCTTAACACTGCTCAAACAATTACGACAACACCTCAACAAGTAGTTGTTACTTCGTCAACGGCAGCTACTACTCCTACCATTCAAACAACAACGAAAGTAGTTACAAATGCAGCGAATGCAACTAAAGTAGTCGGTACACCAGTTGCGGGTAAAGCAACTCCCGTTAAGGTAGTTGCCAATCAAATACAACCTGATGCGACGCAGTCGCAGCAAACGCCTGTGCAGCTTCAACAAGTTGTACAGACAGGTCAAAGACTGAAGACCGCTATTGTTAGTCCTGCCACTACCCCAGTTGTTCAACCTTCAAAAAATACCTTTGTTGTTACGAACACCGGACAAGTTGTACAAGGAACTCAGGTAATATTTTTTAATTTTAATTCTAGTGATAAAGTAACAAAAAAATAGTATAATAAATATAATAAATAAATTTGTTGGTTGCATCAAAATTTTGTTTTTGCTTGTAAAGGGTGCGTTAATTAACAATTTAGTAAAATCGCCAAAACGCCCGACACATACGTTATAATATTTAACTCCTAACTATTTCAAATAAATTAGTAGTTGTACTTAACTAATAATTTCGCGAACATGGCTATGAAGAACCGGGTATTTCTCTCGTGAATTCGTTAAGATTATTGAAAAAAAGAACCAAACTTCTTAAATAAAATAGAACCAACCTAATTAACAATGTGCAATTACTATATTCAAATTAATTAATACATAAAAAACTAATTGTATCTCTTCAAAGCCCGCTCCTGTAAAGTCATCCAAAACCTAACTATTAACTCTCGATATGGGAACTTAACCGATAAAATTTTCTATTTCGGAAAATTCTTTGCTCAGTTCTCGAAACGATACTCTTTCTTACCGAGGCTTACAGGCGCTAGTATATTCATAAGAATATTATTTACGCGACATTATTTCGAAGTGCCTCGGCTTATTACCTGGTCTATATAACATGTAAACAAAAATAAGATGCCATGATAATTGCGAGATTTATATAGTGCATAAATATTTTAATGATAAATAATTCGTTATATTATTTTAGGTTATTTCAACTCCTGGACAAGTCATTACCGCAAATCAAATAGTAGTTAACAATCCCGCATTAGCTCAGCAATTAGCTTCTGGTAAGGCGCAATTGGCTACAATAGGTGGCCAACAAGTTTTATTACGAAACACAACTACGGGAAATCTAGTTCAACTCAATTCGGGTAATGCTGGTATTATTGTAAGAAATGCCGCAACACCTACTAAAACTCAAACAGGTAAGTTAAATATATTAAAAGTTTGCTAAAAATGATTACGTACAGTTTTAATGACCATTAATAATCATTTAGTAACAAATGTACAACAAGCAACTACACCTTCAACACCAGTTACTGTTAGTGAAACTCCTGTTAGTACAACAGGAATTGAAACAACGGTAGCGAATTCTAATGTTATAGCTACTTCTGTTGCATCTGTAGCTCAAGCATTACCTGCTGTGACCACTCAAGTAACTACGGCTGTTGCAACGCCAACTACAGCTTCAGCTGCAGGTCTAGGAAGTATAGAAGCTTCCTTACTGGCCGGCCATCCTCCAGGCACAGTCATCAAATGTGTAACAGCTCAGGTTATTCAAACAACTCAAGGTCCTAGAATAGTTCTGCAAGGTTTGCAAGGAACCGACTTTACTCCAAATCAATTGTCCATGGTTCATCAACAAGTTAAGCAACAATTACTAAAGGCTCAGGCGACTGCGGGGAAACAAGGTGTATTGGGACCTACAAAGATTTATTTAGCTGTACAACCTTCTGCACAAGCTCAACAGAATCAAGCTCAACAAAATGCGACTCAAACTGTCACAAATGTATCAGCTTCGACAACCAAACCCCAAGAATCAGTGTCGACACAATCTTCAGTTTCCGAGAAAAATGTAATTGGTAAGTATCTTTCATTAACGGAAATTTTTTTATATTTTATTAAAAAATGATTAAAACTTATGTTTATTAACATCTTACTTGACTGTTCATGTACAGATAAGCAAATCAAACCAGATCCAGATGGCGAAGTATCTAAAACAGAAGCTGGATCCCCTAAAAAGGCTAAAGTTGTTGTTCAACAAGTACAACGCGGCACAACTACTGACGAAGAACCTCAAAGAGTTGCTGTTGCAAATGGTCAACAACCAACACAAACGACTAAAGATTCGAACCAATCCGCGGCTAATAAATTTGTTCTAACTCCGGATTACATTCAACAAAGTAAGTTTAATTCTACGTGCATGCCACGTAACAATTACAGTAAATTTAAATTCAATTTTACAGCTATAAAGAATGCTTTAAAACAAGAAAATCTTAATCCTGAAATAGAAGAAAAACTATTGCAACTTCAAAGATACCAGGAAAAGCAGATGAAAGTATCAGACAGCTCGACAACTACTCAAAGTACACCGATTTCATCAGTATCGCGAGCTCCTGCACGTAAGCGACCTATACCGACATCTCATTCGAATGTGCAAACGACACCAGCTGTTCCTCATGCCAATGACATTGATAAAGATGGTGATTGGATAGTAGAAACACCGAAGAGAAAATTTCCAATCAAGCAAGAACATCGGGATATTCCTAAGTAAGTTTGAATGTTTTATAAAACACATTATTTTTTAAGAAAGAAAAAGATAAAACGATACTGAATTTAATCTTTAAATATTTATTTATTATAGACCGCACAAGTTATCTGAGTCGATCGATAATGATTCAAAGAATCGTTCCAATAAACTTAAAGATACTCAAGAACAGAGAAGAAAACAACAGTTACATTCTAGGATGCAAGTTCTTCTATTTAGACATAAAGAATTATTAAAGAAAGATATACTCAAACGAAGAGCTTTACTGGAAAAAGAACTTCAAATCGATGTTCAGAAAGATCTTTCGGCAGAACTTGCAAGTAGGACAAAAGCTGAAAGACATAAACAAGATGAAGTCAAAGTGGGAAGTGCAAAACGGAAATCTAATGCTCAACCTGCACAGCAAATAAGTCCACCAAATAAGAACAAACCAAAGAAACAAAAGACACAGAACCAAACGCCAAATATGAGTTCGTCAGCATCTAATAAAATAAAGAAAGAGAAGCTTTATTGTTTGTGCAGGACGCCATATGATGAAACTAAGTAAGTAAACTAGATTTTTTTCAGTAATATGTTTAAGGGATGTTTCTCATTATTCATATCATCTCTAATAATATTTCTACAGATTTTATGTTGGTTGTGACCTTTGTAATAATTGGTTCCACGGAGATTGCGTAGGAATCACAGAAGAAATGAGTAAAACAATGTCTGAATTTGTTTGCACTGAGTGTCGACATGCTCGAGAAACTCAAGAGCTTTATTGCTTATGCAAACAGCCATATGATGAATCTCAGTATGTTGTCATTTTGCTTTGACACGATAATGTATAAAAATGTTAAATTTTTAATGATAATACAATTAAATATTATTTGGTTTATTACAGATTTTACATATGCTGTGACAAGTGTCAGGATTGGTTCCATGGTAGATGTGTCGGCATTCTTCAATCAGAAGCTGACAATATTGACGAGTACGTTTGTCCTAATTGCCAACGAAATTCTTCTGTAAACTTTGCAAATATGAAAAATCTAAATGCTAAAGATCTTGATCTTTTAAGAAAACTCATCAAACAAATACAGGTAAAATACGTTTGATTAATATTACACTTATTCACCTGATTTTATATTAAAAAGTATGTGTCTAACGTTTAAATCAATTTTAGGGACATAAAAGTGCTTGGCCATTTATGGAACCTGTAGATCCAAACGAAGCACCTGATTATTATAAAGTTATCAAAGAACCCATGGGTAGGTGTTTTTCTAGAACTTTTTTTTTACTTCAATATTATTTTTGAAGTTACTAAAATTGCAGTTTTCTAAATTTTTCACTCTTGAAAAAGTTAAGAAACTGTAAAATCAATATTTTACATTTTTATAAATATATTAATATATTAAATCATAATAACTCATTTTTCAGATCTTCAAACTATAGAGTTGAGAATAAATGATAAGTCGTATAAAAAATTGAGTGAATTTATCGGAGACATGACCAAGATATTTGACAATTGCCGTTATTATAATCCGAAGGAATCGCCTTTCTTCAAGTGCGCTGAGTCTTTAGAGACATACTTTGTAAATAAGATTAAATGTTTAAGGGAAAAGTTCTCGGAAGGGAAATGAAAATATTGAAAAGAAGTGTCAATGTTGTAATTATCAAGTTAGCATCAGGCTGTCCCAAAGTCATCGAAAAAGACGTTAGATAACGTTTATATAATGACAAAATGTCGGACTTTTAGAGAATACGCGTTATAATATAATAAGACGTCTAAAAAGTCATCTTTTATCAAATCAATTAGACGCATTTATTTCTAATAATGAAATGTAGGCTACTATGAGGTATCCTAAATTTTATATAATCGACGGCATATTGTCAGCGTTTAAAAGATGACTTTTAGACATGCCTTCTTGTGCACTTTCAGACGTCTATATAAGTAATGAATTTCTATTTATTTTAATTAATAAAAGTACAAAATTAGATTATGATTATTAGACTTTTTTTATTTCAGTTTCATCAGCACAATTATAAAAATCCTATTCGTTATACAGTACTATTTAAAATATTTAGATTCACTTATATTATACATGATCTTTTGTATTATAATAGTCAACACGAAATTTTTTAAAGTAAGACGAATATTCGTTATACAATAAATCTTTTTATCACATTATACATAAATTAGAAGCAATATCTATATTATAATTTAATGAAAATTAAGAGCTATTAATTTATCTTTACTTCGTTGTGTAATGAATATTCGTTATACAACAATGTTTTGTTAAAATAATTCATTTGAATATATATAGTAAATAATATTTTTATCAAAAAGAAAAAATGTGGTTATAAATACATAACGAAAATTTAATTTTCAAAATTATGTTTTTAAAAAGTAAGAAACTATTTTTTTAATAATACGTTAAAAAGCAGCCTTAGCAATTAAACATATTATAAAACTTGTAACTGTAAAGACGTAAGAAATTCTATTAAGCTGCAAGGTGCATATGATTGCATACCCGATGAAGCCAGTCTGTAAAGCCATGTTACACTTTGTCCTTCGTTACCCCTTTGTTCGAATACTATCCCGTAACGATAGATTAAGAATGGTAGGCTAAGAAAAAAATTGTACAGTATTAAATATGTTTATATGTAATTCATTTAAGGTTTTTTAAAGAGTAAATTTAATCAATTAATTTACAAATTGAAACTCTACATTTCGAAATGCCTTCTATCTCCAATCCGTATCCGTTAATCCTCAACTGTACAACAATTTGATACAGAGAGACAATTTATTATCTTTAAATTTATTTACAATTTTTCAAGATTCAAAAATTATTTACTATTAAACGTGAATGTGCGAATAATTAATTTAATGTCTGTACATATATATAAACTTTTCTTTTAATTTGTATTATTTTTGTTTCATACTATTTGCAATCAATTATATAATAAAGAAAATATTCAAGTACACCTGTGCATAATTTTTGTTTTTAACCAACATCAAATGTTATTATTTTTTAGTAGGAAAAATATTTTGGCAATGATAGAGTTCAAGTAAAAATTGTAACTGCCCTAAAAATAAATCGCAATTTACGAGAGTATTCAATATTATCTCCACGTAGCAACCATTAATTATTCATTAGATTGCGTAAAATATATAATTGAACGCAATCTAATATTTGAATATTTGAATCAAAAAATTATATCAAATGTATAATATCATTTTTTATCTAGAGAGCTACACATACAGCATAAGGTTTTCTAACTAAAATTTTTAAAAATTTACATTCCTAGTTATGGGTCTGTATTAAAACTAATAAATAAATTATCAAAAATTACTTTTTAACTTGTTGATTATTAGTATTTATTAAAACTAGTGAAAGTTGTTAAAACCAGCAGTTAGCTACGATAAATAACTCGATTTATTTAGGAGGAGCATGGATTTGAAAGATTAAAATAAGTTCTTAACTTTACGTAATATATAAAAAATAAAAGTAAAACTTAATTCAGGAGTCAAAATATTAAATAAGCTAATCTCCAAAAGGTTATAAAAATTTGAGAAAGTAACTTCTATCGAAGATTTATTATCAAAGGATGAAGTTGAAATGGTTGATGCTTTCGAAGAACGATCACGCAGGAGCTTCGCGTGAGGTGTGCTCCGCTCGTAGATAAAAACTGTCGCGGTTACGGAGCTAATTAATTAGCCGGACATGAAAATACTGAGTACACAACCGAGGGAAATAAAGTAAGAGCTTTAATGAATGAGTGCAACCGGAAAGTGACGAAAAACGAAAGCTTGACTAATGGGTATATATAACTTTATCGATTTCTCTTAAAGGGCGTAAGGAGTAAATTATACTCGTGAGCTTAGCACACACTTATATCTTTTAGAATTATAAACGCTATAGTCTCGAGTACACGCGACTCCCCGTCGGTTGAATTTTTTCTGCACTCTCAAGTACTCGCTGAACCGTCGCGCTTTTACGTTCGTGCGATAGCAATTATTGGAGACATAAAGCGAAGTAGAAACTTACGGTGTAAAAATGATTAGATAAAACATTTAAAGTGTGCGCGCAGTGAATGAACATTTTCGCGCGTTATTTTCATTCATTACATATTGACATTGAAATCTGTAAAGTTCACGAAATAAACTCGCCATTCGAAAAAAAAAAGAAAAATTTAAGCGAAGATGATCGAACACTATATTTGTTACAGCAAGTTAGTTTTTGTTAATACAAGCCATCACGATACCTATTTTACGCGGCGCGGTGAAAAGTAAAATTATAAAAAATGTATCTCGGCGAGAAGGAAATGACAGAGCCAGTTTTTCCCATTTTCATTATAAATTGGATTTTCGGCTTGGGAATAATAGAGTATCCGATGGGGAATCAGCGTCCAATAATCAGTTTTCTTTATTCTTCAATTATTCTTGTAACTTACTGTTCGATAACTGTTTATTCGTACCCTTTCGCTTTGCGGATGGTTGAAGATTTAGAAATGAATCGAAGAATCATAAGACTTTTATTTTTTAGTCATTTACTTTTAACAATTAGCTCTGTTGTTTTAGCTTGGTATCGCAGCGAGGTAAAGATTAACAATTATACTTTTTTTTATTAATCGCTTTAAGTGATTTTTTGCTCGAGTTAAGGTTTTAATTTTGAAATTGATGTTTAAGGGTCTACATCGAGTTGCTAGACAGTCAATTGTTGCGGATGAGCTGCTTGAAAAAATGAGAATTCCCAGGAAATACGGCAAAATGTTTCGAGTGCAATTGGGGAAGAGTTTAGTATCAGTTACTTTTGCCGTATCTTTGGTAACGCTTTGTTCGCTTGACGTATTTCTAAAAGATAATGTCAAGTTTGGTGAAATTGCAGCTATAACTACATTCAACTATCCTATTGTACTCATGTTCATAGTCGATTCTACTTTTGTCAGCATAGTGGAGTAAGTAGCGGAGGATTTTTATTATTGACATTAAAAAAATTATATCGATTGAAGAATGTGTTCTCAAAAAATTCAAAACGCAAAAAACGTTTTCCAAGTAAAAGAGTCACGTAAGAAATTCATTATGAATAGAATGTTGCATTAGAATTATTAATTATTTTCAAACACAGTAGTAAAAAATGACTATAAACTCATATACACTAATCAAATTTGCAAAATGTCTGAATTTTCGTTTCTTTTAGAACGTCTAATTAAAAAGAGTCTTTGCAGGTGCGTGAATCGTAAATTTAGGAAATTGAACAAAGTATTGAAAGGTATGTTGACGAGCACAAAAGAATGTCCGCAACACACGAAAATCATTAAAAGATATCTTAATGAACATAAGCCTTCAAAATTCGTAAACGATGCCGTTACAGACGATATAACGGACATCCTGCGAACAGCAAAGTAAATTCTAATTCAATTTTATTATTATTTTTTTTTTTTAATTAAAAATAATTTAAACGCGAAATTAAATGTGAGTTTACCTAATTGATCTAGAAAAGCTCACTTGGAATTGGCGATAATCTGCCAAAAGGCTGATAAAACTTTTGGACCGCACCTCCTAATGTCCGTCGTGATCTCCATAGCAGTTCTCACGGGAAGTCTGTACCACATTTACGTCGCTTACCATTTCACCTCAATTTCAACGTCTGATTTCTTTAGATTGTTTCTAAACAATACTACGTGGATTATCTGCTATGCGGTAAAATTGTACATTCTCAGTAATGTTTGCGATACTATTTCCCAAGAAGTAAGCTGTAATTTTGTTAAAGTACACAAAGAAAAAATTTGGAACTACATCGTGCTTTTAAATATATGTGCAATTAAATTTTCTTTATTTCAACATGCTGTTGAGTCAACAAAGTTTTTGTCAAGCAAGCAGACTTTCTGTTGACTCAACTAAAAGTCTAGTTGCTTTGTATATTTAACAGCATCATGTAGTTGGATCAACAATATCTTTTTCTTCGTGTTCTGTAAAAGATTATAATCTTTTGAATTCTTTAAAAAAATAGTAATATGAATGCAATGAAAATTTGTTTACAGTCCACAAAAACGGGAGATATTATTTCGGAATTTTATGACGAATCTTTTAACAGTGATGAAGCTCGTGCAGTGGTAAATTATTACGTGTTTCATTGCAATTTCACGCTACAGTTTATTGGAATATAAATTCTTGTTTTAGATTAGACATTTTCATCTTCAAATTTTAAAAAGTTCAATAAAATTTACTGTGGGTGGCTTTATTAATTTGGATTTAAAATTACTTCAAGGGGTAATATTAAAAATTTGTTTCATTTCTTATTTTACACGTACTTATTATTTATAACATTCAAATAGCCATTTTGTTTTTCAGATCACCAGTTCAATAGTGACATATCTAATGATATTGGGTCAATTTGGAAATTTTCTGACACCTAGAAACCTTTGATTGCTATACATTTGTATTTAGAGATTGCAACAGTTCTTGTTTCGTACAATAGATCTTGAAATTTTTTTAACAGAAGATAAATTTGTAGATTGAAATAAAAATTTTATCTATATTTATATTTTTCTTATTTTATATATAGTAAAAAACATTATGCCTTCTCTAAAACATGTTTTTCATATATAATACATGTCTATTTTTTTATTTTACAATTGTAACAGATTAAATTTATATTTAATTTTTTTTACAGAGTTTTTCTAAAAAACAATTGTAAAAACAATTAACAGTTTCTAAATATTCATCATATATACAGTTTTAAATAAAAGGCCCTCTTTGGAGATAATTATCGTTTTCATAACGTGAATCATTCGTCAAAATGTCAACGTTTCAAGGCCGAAACCTCGGATCGACGCTTTAATAAAGTTAATCTTGGACAGCAGAGACCAATATCGTTTTTATTCAAAACCGTTTAAACATCTACGATTGTCATTGCATTGAATTACCAATTTAAATACGTATATAGTTTTAAAATTGGTACTTAAAATTCGTGTTTTATTAATGAATTTGAATGATTAACATAGTATTTTTTAATATTATTACTAGTAAATGAAATAGTACGCGGTGCAATTATAATTAAGAGCTTATCAACTTTTTGTTCGCGTTTCACAATAATATTTTTTTTAATTTTAAGGAAAAGTTAGAAAAGCAAAAATAAATTAAATTAATAAATAAATTAAATGAAACAGAACTATCCACTGCAGAAAAGATGAAGCGAGACCATGAAGAATCTCGTGAGTATAATTAGTTCAATTAGTTCCCCGCTATTTTACTTTAATTAATTGCGGTAAAAATTATTAAAAAAGGCAAATTTGTAATACATATGAATATAAGTGTTAAATTCTTAAAATTTGTAATAGAAATATTTTAATGCCAAAATAATACTGCTATTAATAAAACAAAACATTTTTTAACGTAATACAATTAGAATATGTGAATTAAAAAAACGAACGGGTATATATACTTTTAATTCAAAGTCGCGCATGTAAACCGCATATAAATAAAACTATTATGAATAATATAGCAAACTGTGAGATAAAAAATATCCTCGTATTAATTTTGTCATAAAACCCTTAAGAGAATATAAGTACAAAATTCAATTCTCTGGTCTCTTAAAAAGTATTCGTTTATTTATTTATACGTCTTTGTTTTTAACTACATAAGGTGCAAAATCGTAAGTTTCCATTTTGAAATTCAATTGTACCATTCCAGAAGCATTTTTAAGATAAATGCCTGCACCAGATAAAGGTACCGGAGGTTTTGTTTCGACAGTCTCAGGGTTTATTGCTGGAACGACACTCTGCCCTGCGTCAATTTCTAGGGAACTCGTGGTGAAACGGAAGTACGCGTCCTTCTTCAATTCGTCGTACAGGCAGTCTTGAAGTTTTTCAAAGTCTAATTCAGTTCTACAAAAGGAAGAAAATCCTGTGTAAAGATTTGTAAAAATTAAGAATAGAATTATTTGATTATTCAACAAAAGAATAGAATTGATGATTATTCAACAATGCGAATTACCTGTCTTGTAACGGTTTTGCATTAAACAACCATTGCGTTTGCTCTGGCAATAATATGCCCGTTACAAAGTCAAAGCGCGTCACGTGGATTTTCAATTTCAAATAATTGTCGACAGAAACGAATTGGAGCCCTGTGACAACATAATCTTTTGGCGCGGAAAGTGAATCCAGCAAAACCGTCCTGGTGCGCCATGAAAGCGCATAATAGTCTATTCCGACTGCGACGTAAGGATCGTTTATTTTAAAGTTATCTACAAGTTTCCACTCAAGATTTACGTCAATTACTCCATTCGACAAAAGCTTTCCTTGTATTTGAATATGCCAGATACCATTTTCCTTTAACCACTTAATTCAAACCAGTGACGACACTGAAAAGAAACGAAATTTTGGTTTGTTTTGCTGTTAAAAACAATCGAAGTAGAAAACGATGATTATAGAATTACTGGTTTGAGTTCGTATCAGATATAATGCAGGTCTTAAGCTGAAGTAACGACCTTGATTAATGTTTATTTTCACACGTGCACATGCAGTATGTACATTCGACGAATCCACGAGTCCAACTTTCTGCTTTCACAATCGAACCTCTGCAATAGGAAAGATCTTCTACTGGTTGATTTTCTCCATAATAGTTCTCTCCGTAATAATTACCATCTACTTTGAAGAATTGAAATCGTTTTGTGCGAGCTTTTATCCTGAAAACGCGTAAGTATAATGTACACAATTTAATACATATTACAATGGTCAAAATTTTAAGATAATCAAAATTTTAAGATCTACTAGAAATTTATTTCATTATAAAAATAATCTTTAATAATTCAGTATCGTAGAACTTTTATTAACCTTAATGTATATCTCGCACTAACTTTTGAGGTTAGAAATACGAAATTATTACAAACATTTTTTATTATACAATGTATTAAATTTTTAAGAAGGAATAACAAAAATTAGGGATAACGCCTAAAATTAGCCGAGTTGACGAAGTTGTTAACGTCATTTTATAACAAATTAAAAAATGAAATTATCTCGTTGGAATTGTGGATGAAATGAAACCAAGCGTTCTTTTTACAAAACCTCCTGAACTCGACGAATCTGGTTACCTTCATATATTGGTACCAAAAAGCTTTTCCCAAATTTTAAGCCAACTAAATTTTCTATATGCGGATATGCACATCTTACCGAAGGACACATCCACACAGGAGATCCCATGCTATCGCAATCTCAGAGAGTTCCATTGCAAGTTGGCTGTCTATCGCAAATTTATTTATCATAGCATCCGTGAACCTTAGCCTCTCGAAAGTCGGGACAGGTTTTCGAGCAGGAGCTTCGCTCGTCCATGTCTCCCTCGTTGATGATATATTTCTGGAAAATTGCCGGCAGCTTGTCCAGGCCCTCGAAGGTGTTCCGTAAAGGGATATCTATTGGGGTATCTTGGACAACCGTATACGTTTCTGTCAAGAGAAGACAGTAAGGACTCGAGCTTGCGATATGTGTTTTCATTCCGAGTGGAAAATTCGCGTTCTGCCTTCACCATTTTAGCGGTCATATTTTTGTCGCTCCAGAGTACTGTGGTTCTTTTTACATCTCGTATTAGAAAATCACTGAGTACGTCGGCAGCTAAAATTTGAAAGGATCCAATCTCTCAATATTAAAAGAATTTCAAACGGGGTTCTGCTAAACACTTTGACTAACCGTCTAATTGTATTTTGAAAGAAGCATAAGAAAATTGCCTCCTAGCAAAGCCTCGTGCGTCCATTGAAGCAATCATTTTAATTAAATTATAAAGACTCTGTTGTCGCGACTGACAATGAAAAGCACACTTGGCCTGAAATTCGTTTAAATTTATTGTATACTTTTAAGAAGCTCTTTTCTTTGCCTGAAATCTATTAATTTAAAAAAAAATTTTAAACACGATACGATGTGTACCTCCTTCATTGTGATTAGATCCACAAGACTCGTACCGATACATGGATCAGGTGTACTTATCATAATATGGTATTCGTTTAATACTTCGTTAAAAGTTCTGTCTAACAAATTGTAGTCATTTTCTGGTATAGAATCACTGACCCGTGGATCGTTTAAGTCGTAAAAATACTCAGACAAATAATCGTTTGTCTTCAAATAATCTTCCAATTTCAAGCAAATGTGTAAGAAACTTTCTTCGTCTGGCCAGCGACAAATTCTAAAATCAAAATTTATAGTTGCCTTGAAGTTCTTACTCTGGTTATAAAACTTGTTTAACATTGTTGAAACGAGTCTTATTTGATTTCTTGCGTCTTCTTCTGAATGATAACCATTGTTTTTTTCAACTTGCTCTCTCATAGAAGTACTCAAGTCTAGAGCAATTCTGGTAATATTGAATACTGCATGCACTTCTTCCCTGCATAAACAAAGTAAAAATAGTAACGCACACCTAAATATGATGCGAGGCATATTTCGAGGGGTTTCTCGAAATATTTTTTTAATGATATTTTAGATTTTTTTACGAGTCTACCCTTGTCAATTCTAAAATAAATAAAATTTTCATTTTTAAACTATTGTGCTCTGTTTTTTTTGTCGCTTATCGTAAAGAATAATGTACCTGTTATAACAGCAAAATTAACTATTTTTAAGTATGAATCAGCACATAAAGATTAAATGATTAGGCCAGCTTTCTCTTCAACAGTTGGACGAAGACTGAGATTCAAAATTATCCACTCAAACATGTATTTCAAGCATAAAAGAAACCTCCGGTTACAGGGCCGGCCTTTTTTATGTTAGCGCCCTAGACAAAAAAAAATGCTTGAGCCCCTTATAATGCCTGTGAAAAGTAAAAAAATTTGGGGAAAATTCGTATTCTACAAGAATCTTAAGGAAAAGTAAAATAGTTAAACTAAATAAAATTATTTCAAGTAAATTATTAAGCATTTATTATAAAATACGAATTACATTACGTATTAAAATTTAATATGCAAGAAATAAATTATTTGAATAAATTAATTTTTCTGGCTTTTATGCTTGCAAAAGTTTTAATTATTCTGTGGAAATTTGAATTTCTTGCTGTCATTTTCAATTGATAATTTTACTTTTGTTAAATTGTAATTTTAGTTCTGTTTTGTTTTGTTCTGTTTTGTTTTGTTCTTATTGAAACAAGTGTATTGAATAATTATTACATTATTTATAATTTTTAATTTTAATAAAAAATTTTAATATTTAATTAAACTTTTTAATCCGCAAACTTTTGAATTTAAATAATAAATTCAAAGATGCTTATATTTTAAATATAAAATTTTAGTTTACATTCTTATTAATCCGCTATATTTATTTTTCATTACTTTTTGACCAATATTTTACTAAAATATTTGACTAAAAAAAATTGGTGAATATACATATTTAATTTGTAAACATATGTTCCAATTCGTTTTTTACAAATAAGGTGAAAAATCAAAAGTTTCAGCTTTAAAAGCAAGCACTGCGTTTCCTTGAACACGTCTAAGGTAGAGACCTGCTCCGGATAATGGAGTATCTTTTACTCCTACAGAATCAGTTTCTATTGCGGGAATTGTCCTTTGCCCAGCATCAATATCCAAGGCACTTGTAGTGAAGCGGAAATATGCAGACTTTTTCAATTTATTATCAAAGTATTCTCCAAGATTTTGAAGATCCAAATCAATTCTGTAAGAAGGAAATGCATTTGTATAAATTACGAGTAATTTAGAAAGAAGCTTTTGTATACAAGCTCTTTTTTATTGAAACATATTACCTATCCTGTAAATTAACGTCATTAGACAGCCACCGAGTTTGTTCTGCATAGAGTTCGCCAGATTCAAAGTTCATGCTCGTCACGCGAATTTTCAATTTTAAAACATCGTTATGCAAAACCAACTGTAGCCCTGTGAGAACGTGGCCAGGAAGTGCAGATACCATATCTAAACTAACTGCTCTCTTCTTCCAAGATATTGAGTGATAGTCTTCTCCTTCTTCAATATCTGGATCGGATACTGTAAAGGTATCAGGTCGCTTCTGTTTTCCGGATCCAGTCATTCCATTTGGTAAAAGCTCAGATTGTTCTATTTGTATATGAAAGATACCGTTCAGCTTCTTTAATTGGAAATTAGTAATGACTCTGAAAAATCCATCATTATTTTCGTCCGAAGGTTTAAAAATTTACAAACAATAAAAATTCAGTGATTAATTACAGATTTGAATTTATATCAGAGACTACAGGCCTCAAGCTAAAGGAATGATGCTCGTGATTGTCTGCATTCTCGCAGGTACACATACAGTAGGTGCATTCGACGAATCCGCGCGTCCAGCTTTTTGCTTCTACAAGATCCCTGTATTCTGACGGGCGCCAGTCCTTTTCTCCATATATATTGCCATTCACTTTCAAATACTTGTACCTTGTTGAATCGCTGGTTCCCTAATAAAAGGTAATAATATTATACCACCTGTGAAAGTTCAATAGTTTTAGATGTTCCCTGAGAATGTAAATTAAAAATTATTTGTCGTACCGAAGGACAAATCATTGTAGGTGATCCGATGTTGTTACCACAATCCCATAAAGTTCCGTTACACCAAGTTTGACGATCGCAGATCGATCCTTTATCATAACATCCTCGAACTTTAGCCTCTTTGAAATCGGGGCAGGTGTTCCGACAAGAGCCATTTTCGTCCATATCTACTTCGTTTATAATGTATTTTTGGAAAATTGCTGGCAATTTCTCGATTATCGTTTCATCTAGAAACACATAAGTTGAGAGAGAGAGAGAGATTAAGGAAGGTTAACGTATTTAGTATTCAAAGTTAGGATAGAAAATTTACCAGAGCATGTGCGTACAAGTCGGTCAAGAGAACGCGATTTACTCTTCAAAAGATTATAGGTCCTCGTATTTCGAGAAATTAAATCGCTTTCCCGCTGCTTCATTCTCTTAATTATATCGCTGTCATCCCAAAAAATTGTTATTTCTTTTATCGTTCTCAGATTGTTCTCGTCTTTAATTAAATGGGTCGCTAAAAGCAAACATTAAATCAGACAGGCGCATTTGAGAAATGAATGATAAAATTTTCATTGTACGATAATATACATTCTAAAAAGGTTTTCAGAACAGCTAAGGAATATTGTACAAATGCAAAACCACGAACATCCATTCCAGAAATTTCTCTAATTAGATTGAAAAGGATTAGTTGCTGCGATTGAGTCTTGCAGCTACGAGCCTGAAATTAAGATCTCTTGTTTAAAGTTTTCTAAAATTATTCGTGTCAGAATGGCATACCTCCTCCTCTCTTATTATTACGTCTACAATAGTTAAATCACTTGCTGGATCTGGTGTGGTTATAAATGAATGATAACTGTTCAAAATGTCGTTATAAGTCTTCACTCCTACCAAATTGAAATCGTTTTCCACCACAAATTTCTTGATTCTGTAGAGATTAAATACAGTACCTGGATATTTCTTAAATGCAGTTTTGTAACTGGGAAAATCACTGAATTGAAGATCTGGATCTCTTATGGCAAACTTTTTATCGAAAATATTAAAACATGTATAGGCCATCTCTTCTGTACGACACTTCAGTTCAAGATAGTCACTTATAAAATTTCGATAATCTTTACTTTTTTCATAAAAATCATCTAACATTTCAGAAAGTTTTGCTATTTGATTCGCTACGTCTTCCTTATTCTGATATACACTGACTCGTTGAGCTTGCTCTATAATTTTATGGCTGAAGTCGATTGCTTCTCTAGTAATGTTCAGCAAAGCTTGCACTTGGATTCCTTGAATGCTAAGTACGCATATCAAAATACATGTAAATTTATTTCGAGCCATGGTTTTGTACTGGTTTTTCAAGTATTTTTTTTTAGAATAATAGGTTAATCCTGCTGCGAAATCAGATCTGAAACGTAATATTTTATTGTTTTGTCTTTTTAATGAAATTTCTTTTTGTAAAATTTACCTTTTTATACTGTAAAATTATTTGCGGAAGTAGTGAAGAATTTAGAACAAGTATCTTGTTAAAATCAATAATTCTTTTATAAAGTAACATATATTTTTGTTATACTGTACAGCTTTACTCGGTAATTCCCATCTGTTCTGTTCAACGGTTCTAAGAAGACTGAACTTCGTAATTATCTAATCATATATAATCGTGTTACGCATATGAAAGTACTAAAGACTAAAGTAATAAATCTCTTTTTAGTATTTCAACTTTAGTTTGAAAAAGATAATATATTTCAAAATCCAATAAATACTTTTGTAAAAAGAGTTTGCAAATAAAGAAAATTTTTAATTAAAGTAATTATTATTGAAACTTTTTATTTGAACTATAATTATTTATTTATTAAAAAACTATGTTAATGAAATAATTTGCATATCAAAACACAAAGTAAATCGCATATTAATTATTGTGTACATAATGTATGTATTATGTTGTACTTAAGAGCAATTCTAAATAAATAATAATATGATAAAATTCTGCCCACAGTAAGTATAGAATAATTATTAGTTACTTTGTTAGATCAATTAATAAAAGAGTTTTCAAAATTATAAAAAATTTTGTTCTAATATCTTATTTCGTGTGATGAAATTAAATTTGGATCTCAGCAATTATTTCTACTAAACTGATTTAGTCAGTTTAATGAAAATTTTCACATTAATGATTTGTTTAATTATCATCCCCTGTCACTACGGCTTTACCCGTTAATTTATGAAACTTTATAAAGATAATATTTAAGTTTTTATGAAAATGTAATTTACTATTTTTTACTTCCGTAACAGATGATAAAAGTAAAATTTACTATTAACTATTCCCAATTAACTAAAAAGTCACTTAATAGAATAAACATATTTAATTCTACAGCATAAATCTGTCACTTTCACAGGCTAAGCATTTTGATTGAATTTAAATTTAATTTAATCCAAATTTATGTTGTTAAGTCTTGACTTTGGAGGAAAAGACTTTATTATTTATTTTAATTTAATTATAATTTCTTTAAAGAAATGAGTTGTTTGGTCAGAATAAAGAGTATTGAATGAAAATTTAAAACTTGGTTGTTATTTGCCTCGATTATTAATTTAAGATCGATATGTGTCTAGTGGGGAGACTCCACCAAAATTGCTGTTGACTTTTCTTTTCGCTATACGTTGAATATTAAGTGACTTACCGTCTCCTGCTGATTTTCACGCGCTACTCTCACTAACGCAAATCGAGGTCGTCCTGGATTGACCCTTAAGGATGCGGTTGGGTCGGGGTAATAATGAAATATAACACTTAGCACTGAAATTCACTTTAGGCTTTATTGTTATCGCCTTTCACAAATTTCGAAAATAACACTTCTCAAAATTTATAAATAATTGAAATTTAACAAAATAATTTATTAAATGAATTGAAGTCAATATGTATCAATGATGCATTTTTATTATAATTCAAAAAGTTTATACACAAGCACATGCGAATATATTTGTTGTAAATTTTTTTTTTTATAAATTAGGTGAATAATCAAAAGTTTCAGCTTCAAGAGCGAGTACAATGTTTCCATCAATGTTTCGAAGATAAAGGCCTGCTCCGGATAATGGAGTATCTCTTGCTCCTACGGGAGCAGTTTCTATTGAAGGGATTGTACTTTGTCCAACATCAGTTTCCAGAGCACTTGTAGTGAAGTGGAAATAAGCATCTTTTTTCAATTCACCATCAAAGTACTCTCGAAGATTTTGAAGATCCAAATTAATTCTAAAAAAGGAAATATTATTAAAGAACAATATACTATTTATTTTCCATTATAATTATACCTATCTTGCAATTTAATATCGTTAGTCAGCCATTGAGACTGTTCTGGATAAAGTTTGCCTGTTATAAAGTTGATGGCCGTCACGCGAATTTTTAATTTCAAAATATGATCGTCCTGCAAAGCCAACTGTAGTCCTGTTAGAACGTGACCTGGAGGTCCAGATATCATATCTAAGCTAACTACCCTCTTCTTCCAAGATATGGAATGATAGTCTTTTCCTTCTACAACATCGGGATCGGATAGAGTAAAGTCTTTCGGTCGCTTCCCATCTCTGTACCCAATGGTTCCGTTTGGTAAAAGCCCGGATTGTTCTATATGTATATGAAAGATACCCTCCAACTTCTCTAATTGGAAATTAGCAATGACTCTAAAAAAAAATTAAAAATTTTCGTTCGTTTGATTGGGAAGCTTAAGAAAACGTTAAT